>CAJVPT010002645.1:0-17123 GCA_910592055.1 Acaulospora colombiana
AAAAAAGAAATTATTTCATTTCCAGTTGAAGTACTAAGATTATTTTTTAAAACAAGTGTCATTAAATCCATATATGCTTTATTAGAAAATCTTCTGAATAATCATAACTATCTAAAGGATCTTTTAAAAAATTATTATCATAAGAATCTTCATTTGAAGAAATATTATTTTCAAGAAAGCTAATATACTTCAGAGAATTCTAAAACAATTAAACATTAATTAAAAGATAAATATTAAATAAGCAAATAAATATTATTGAATACCTTCGAAATGCTCTTTATATTTTCAAATGATTCTGAAATAGTTGAAAGTTCTAATTCATTTAAATTATCATTAAATTCATTACTAGAGTCTACAATCAATATATATTTGCTTACATTTTGTTTTTTTTATTTTAAAACTGACTCATTCCACACCTTCTCTAGTGCTTTATTAAGAAAAAATAATATTTAACAACAATCGGGATGAATACTTTCCCATACTGTCTAAGAATTTACAGATCACTAGAAAGAAATAAAACAGGAAGCTATTTATTTTTATGACTTAATCTATGTCTAACCTAACCAGGATAAGGAAAATATATGACCGCCTAGTGTAAATATTTCTCTTTTAAAAACAAAGTGGGGGACTAGTGAGATACACAAGCTGTGTATTACTTACCCATCCCCATATTCAGGAATCGACATTATCTAGAGTACACTAATGCATCCACCGATTAGCTTGTTGCTATCCACTATGGGACCTAACATGCCAGGACTCGCACTAGAGTTCCAATACTATCTGATGTTGAAGATCTTTTATACTAGTCTTGTGACTAGTCAATGTTAAAAAAAAAAATTAAAACAGAGGAAAAGATTGAAAATATTTACAAGAAAATGAAATAGGTGAAGGAATGAAGAGACACCTAACAACTACTAATTCACTCAACTTTGCTTCAGAAGGTACTCAATCCATAGTCTTGACACTCTCAGAGTTAATGAGAGAAAGGAGATCACAGTCCATATGATGTTTATCTACCTGCACAACTAGTTAGTAACTTAGGATGAATCTAAGGTTCTTATAGAGCTTAGAAAATGCATTCACGTTCCATATCATATGTATCCTTGTTTATATTTCTACTAATTATGAAGCAACTAGTTCCAAACTTCAGCCAATCAATCTATCCAGAATCTGGTGTAACAGAAAATTTAGGGTCAAACTAGGGTAAGCAAAATTCTTCAAAAAAACCAAGAAAACTGCTACATTAACTTTTTAGGTAGGGGGTTTGTGAAGAGAAAAAGTAAACAAGAAGGATGTAATAGGACTACTGTCAAGCGAGGCAGGTGTTTTTAGAGAGAGTTTTGAAGTTTTATTACTCTCAAAACATAAAGTTTTGGAAAAACACTTCTTTGGAAGTGGTAGTCAAGAATCTATGGAAAAGAGTTGATCATACATTTGTTTATATGCCTCATATAAGAGGAATGTCTTAAAAATGTACATTGCCAAAATTGATATTTGTAATTTATTATAAAAGACTTGGAAGAGCTTCAAAAAGTATAAAATTGATCAATAAAATATTGATTAATTTTAGTCAATCAAAAATTTAATTAATTTAATTTATAAGTTGTTATAATTTTATCAATATAATTTCAATATTATTTCATTTTTAAAGCTATTAAGTAATTTTAAAAGGTGATAAAGAATTGCATGTGGTCATAATATAATATAACTTCTTGAGATTTGTATTATATAAGGTCTCTAAAGTCCTTTCTTTTTTATTAATATCAAATAAAAGAAAAGAAGTGCATAATATATTTCAACAAATGATTTCAGGTTCAGGCTTTGAAAAATGATAAGGAAGTACTTCGAAGCTCTCCAAAAAGCCCAAGAGTACTCCCAGTACCCCGGGTCAAGCTGAAGAATAAAGATCACTGCCTTATGCTGAAATGGAAACAGAGCCAACCCAGAAGCGATTAAGATCCCCCAGTTATTTTCTAGAATCTTCACTTACTAGGAGGCTACCCAAAGAATCTTTAGGTATATTAAAAAAGATATAACTATTTAAATAAATACTAATTTGTATATTTAGTTTCTAATACAATTATAACAACTCTTTTCCGTTTTCCTGTAGTGCAGTAGCATAAACCACAAAAACGCAAGAAACAGTTGAAACATGGAGAGATCCAAAAGACCACAATACTTAACTAACAGGCCCAACTACAACATCGACAAGCTCACTAGAGGGATGGCCAGCCCCATCAGCAAAGAAACATACAAAAAACTCGAAAAAAAAAAACCCAGCACCAAACATATAGCTTCACAAAAACAAATGTTCCCTCCAACCTCCAGCACCCTACAAATAACAACTCAAGACAACAACTTCTCTACCAGAACAACAGAAGACATCAACACAGAAAAAACTCAATACACCTGGAGCGAATAGGTAAAAAAGGAGCAAAACACACAAAACAAGGCACAACACAACACGGGCGAAACACAGCACAAAAATGACGAACACCTCTCAGCTAAGGGCAAAGAAATGGCAACCGACAATCTCAGACCATCAAGAGTTGACGACTCAGACATCGAGATGGACTTTGACGACAATACTTCTCTTCTAGAGGAGCAAGACTGGCAAATCCAGGGAAAACGCACGAAAAAGGAACTGAGGCAAGGTAGCAGATCAAGACCCCGCTCACCTTTCGATAGAAATACCAGATACAGCAAAGAGAGAATCAAACTCGAAATCAAAGCAGATTTGCTACCAGGTGACTCTATGGGAAAAAAAATCACCTTCCTCACCAAGGTACTTAACTTCCCCGAAGAACTTCTCACAATCCAAAGTGAATGAATAGAGGAGATCGATTATATCATCACCATTTTTGGAGACTTACACTCTGCAGAAACAGCTGGCAACATAAACCTGACTGAAACAAGCAACACCAAACTCACACCACTTCCCAAAACAATTGCAAGACTCGATAAGGAAATGAGCATCAGGATGTGGGACATCCCCTTGAACACAAAGTTCATATACGTGCAACAAACATTTGTCAAGTTCGGACCAATAACTAACATCAAGATGACAACATAACAAATGTGGCAGTCAGCCACAATTATATTCTCCAATCTGGAAGATAAACGTAAAGCACTTGCACACTGGAGTACCTTCATCAAAGCAGACTCAGTAAGGATCTTTGATGCAACCTGGGACCTATCAGAAATGAAAAATAGGGGAACCCTGTCTGTAAAGCTAACTAACCTCTCACTTGGGATCCACGCATTCGATCTCAAGCACATCTGCCAAAAATTACAAGCCAAAACCTGCTACATACCTCGGCTAATATCATACAAACCTAGGAAATATGCAGTCCTCAGTTTAGACAACAAACAACTCCTTTAACAGGCACTAAAGGAAATATTATGTCTTGGGAAAACTACCCTAACATGCAAACCCATTGATACAAAACTCTGTACTATATGTGACAGTCCGGACCACCTCGTAGCCAATTGCACAATCAAAGAACGAAGAGAACAGTGGAATGAGTACAATCATGAACAAGCCTAAAAATTCAGAAAATTATACAATCGATTCAGATCGGTCAAATCCACGCACATCAGAAGACTAACACAACCACCAAGAAGCACCAAACTCTTCAAACCAGGATCATATGCTGCAGCCACCAGAAGTCCTCACAACATCTCAGAAAATGAACACAACTCAGACTCAGTAACCGACATCCTCACAGTCCTTAACGCAATCCGCGAAGAACTTTCTTCCATCAAAGAATCTTTGGAGAATCTCGATGAAAGAATTGACAACCTAGAACAATACTGTTATGCAGATGCAAAAGGCATGGAAGAGGACAACACAAACACTAACAATCATGTCGAAACACCAGCAGCCGAATCCTCAAACATACAAGACATTCAACAGCAACAACAACAACTTCATCGATCGATAGGAAATATGGACAGAACCATGAATGCACTAGTATCAACCATCACTAATATTCTCCCAAGCAACTCAAGACAGCCTTCCCCCACATACCAATAATATGGATAATACAAACAGCACAACCATCGAACATGAAAATGACAACTCTCGAAGCAACAATATATCAAAGAATGACAACTACACCTCAAGTAATATTATAGTCTCTAACTACATAAACACAAACGCAAGTACCTCGAACAAAACAACTCAAAACACCATCAAAACAGACACCCCATCTCCTAGTAACAACTTCGGAAAAACTCACAATCAACCAAACACCCCACAGTACCCGGGAAAAATACCATGACAAAATCCAACCAATGCTAAATAAAACTACACGAAGCCTTACTGGACAGTAGCCACCCTATACTGCAAAGGCCTAAACGACCCTCTTAAAAGAGAAACTTGGTTCACCACATGGCGCATGAATGACTGGAACATAATTATATCAACAGAGATCAACGGAACCAAAACTAATATACAACACTGGAAAACTGAAGACTATTCAACATGGTGGGAAGGAGATAACAATATTGGTGCTGGCATAGGTATCGCAATTAAGAAACCTTTCTCGGACTGTGTGATCGAAATACAACACTTCCTGGATCGAGCCATATACATAAATATTGCACTCTCTAACAAACTTTACTGTAGAATCATTGGTATCTAATCTCCTGCCAGAGCTGGAAAGCTCAGAACAGAAATACAAAAACAAATCATAAAATGGATCAAACTGCATAATAGCTCGAACTGGCATATAATAATAGGTGGGGACTTCAAAATCAGCCCATCGCAGAAAATATACAAAGTTAGCACAAACAGAAAAACATATCGAGACAAAACAAACAGTTTTTGCGAACAACTCTATGACTTAGGGATGATCAACACATTCAGATACTACAACTCCCAATTAAAAGAATATACCTGGCACTCGATGACCTTCTCAAGTAGAATTGATATGATATGGACAAACATACGTCCCACATGATGCACCATAGACTTATTCATCACTAAAAACACAAATATAACCACTGACCACAGTATTCAAATTACATATATCAAGTCATAGCAGATAGACACGAAGGCCAAACGTAATAGACATCACAACAATAATACACGCTTTCTCTGGGAACAGACGACAGATGAACAATGAAAAGCATTCACAGAAGACTTCGATACACACCTACCCACACTTAATGAAATATTAACACAAGACCCAACCGATATCGATAAAGGATGGAACTACCTCAGACAAGCTATTCTGAGTTCAGCAAACAAACACATCTACAAATACAAAGAAAAATAGAGAAACAGACCCAAGAACTTCAATCCATCCAAACCATTACTCCTTATATAACTGATACAGTACAAAAGACAGATCAAGCTGCACAGAAAACATGATGACAAAGCAGACCCTGAACAGCTGAGCAACCTCTACCAAGCCATCTCTGAAAAGACCCCTATCACTCAATGGTCACCAGAATCAAATACTACTGCAATTATTGAAGAAATTAACAAATTAATAGCTTTGGAGAAATTGGCCAACAAGAAAGATATAAACATCAAAATCAGAGAAAATATCAACCAAGCCCTCAGAAATCGAAACAACTGGTATGACACAGACAAGAAAAAACTAATCAGGGCTCTACTCGATAATCCTAAACGAAGTATCTTCACAACCAAATTAATCAAACATGAAGGCAATGAAAAGATCCTTATATACAACCCCCAAGAGATAAAAGAAATAGTCCACTCTCACTTCAGCAATTGGACAAAGACAAAACACATTATGAAACAAAAAGGTACAGTATGGCAATAAGCATATCAACCAATTCCACATATCAAAGAAGAATGGTACAACTCTGCACTACATCCATTCACCGCTGAAGAAATAAAACAGACCATCAAAAAATCTAGTAACAAATCCACACCCAGACCTTCAAAAATACCATACCTAGTCTATAAATATCTCAGCAAAGAAGCTCTATACTCCATAACCATCCTGTTCAACAACATTTTCACTTATGAGAAACTCTCCAAAGAATGGAAGGAAGGGACAATATACCCCATACCTAAACCAAAGGACTGGCAATACAACATCAACATTACCCGTCCTATTACCCTGCTCGAATTCATCAAGAAAATCTTCATTAAATTTATCAACAACAGACTCATAAGGATCATAACTGAAAACGTAATCCTCTCAGAAAACAACTGGGCAGCCCTTTCTGGTAACAGCACACGCGAACAAATCACTATAATAAATTAAGTACTCGAAAACGCAAGGGAACAGAACAAGCACTGCTCATGCTCTTTCAAGACATGAGCAAGGCATACGATTCTGTCAACATTGATCACCTCACAACAACACTCCATAAAATCAAAATACCATAAAAGATCATCAACATTATCAATAACTGCTTCGCAAACAGATCCAACAAAGTCATCACATACTTCGGTCAAATGGACCCCTACAACGTAGAAGAAGGCATCAACCAAGGAGACACAATTTCACCACTCTTCTGGTGAATTTACTATGACCCCCTCATCACAGAAATAAGCACCCTACAAGGCTACCAATTGACATGCCACAAACCTATACTTGACAACTGCAGCCCAACTAAACCGAATGTCTCAGTGGTAGCATACATGGATGCCATTACCTTCATTGCACAAAATAAAGAACAGTTGGAAACAATAATGGAAGTCAGTGCATCCTTCTATTACTTAAACAATATCACCATCAACCCATTCAAATCAGAACTCCTCGTCATCAACGGTCCCCAAGACAGTATTACTTTTCAAGAACATGAAGTATCATCAATTTCAAGCATACAAGCAATCAGAGTGCTTGGGGTCTGGCACAAAAAATGAAAGGAAAAAGCACATCAACGCAAACCAATCAAAAGAAAAGTTACCACCATCTGTAACCAATTGACGAGGAAGGCCATTACAGATAAAATGCACAACTACATTATTAATCATGTCCTATTTCCATCAATTGAATATCTATTGAGCAATCTCGTCCTCACTCAAACAGAAACATTATGGATTGACAAAAGAATCCGGAGCTCATTCAAGTGAAGAGTACAATTAGCCAGTTCAACCCCCATACCAGTCATATACCTCAGCAACCAATATAATCTCATGGAAATCGAGACCAGACAACAACAAAAATACTGTAGCAACCTGCAAGAACTATATGCCAGCAACAACTTAGTAGAACATGTTATTAAACTATGCACCCAACAACTACAGTGGATGGCATGGCAGAAAGAAGACATTTTCATCAAATGCCCCAAAATCTTTCCAACAAAATCTAATCTACTTCAAGACATACTTCAGAATATACAAGTGAAAGACCTTTCAATTCAAAGACAAACAGAAATATTTAGTAACACCGAACACCTTATATATATCAAAGACATAATGTCAGCTGAATAATACAACAATAATCGTAAGGGACTCAGAGCACACAACATTCTATGGATCAAACAAGTTCTTAATACCTACCGTACCAAAGCCCTCAACTGGCATCAAGTAGGAGCCCTGCACAACAAAATAATTAAAAGAAAAGAACCAGCATACTTCGCAACCCTCAAATACACGATACAAAACTATATTAACACATATGTCTCGTACAACAAGCTGAATCCCAAAGCTCAACTCCAGCAAAAAATAATGAATGCACAGAAGCAACCGGACAAACAAGAATGCTTCTGGTACATTTCCCAATGAAACTACGATCTACATCTAGGAAGAACTATCAGCAGAAAAGAAAACTACATGAAACTTCAACATTACACTACCACAAGCACCTCACCTGTAACACGATGTCCAGGTTGCGAACTAAATGAAAATATCGATAATCGACCTAACATGTGCTGTTTCAGAACCCAATCTAACCAAGCCATCCAAGTTCCAGTTATTAACACCACAAAGACAAGCACAAGCAACAATAATAAACCTTGTCACAGACTCCAAGTATCACCAAGTAGTATACAACGATGGATTGCAAAGCCAAACTCAGCCTTCGACACCATCGAAATTGACCCCACTCCACAAAACCTGAAGAACCTGACTAGAGTGTTGTCATTACACGAATCTACCTTGAACAAGCTCATTCAAATTTACAAATAGCTTACGAGCTCAAAAACAACAAATATTACAGTCGACGGTGCTTTCAAAATCAACAATCCTAATATTATGGATATAGGCATAATCTTCTCAAATAATTCCTCTTCTCTAAATGAAGTAAGTATTTGCATCACAGGGCAGAGTTCAGCCTTTCGCGCAGAGATAATAGCTGCAACCATCGCCATTTGTACTCTACCATCGGGCACAAAAGCTACCATCCATACTGACTCACAAAAACTCATCACCGAACTGTTAAAAGCACAAGAAGGAGGGATCAAGGATGTCAGTGAAATCAGACTAATCTACAATCTAGCCGCCATAATCGACAAGGGACACACTTGGATCAAATGGGTCAAAATAGACAAAAATAGAAACAAGAATATGGAGCTGACACAAGCGGATAAGCTCACAAAAGAAAGTCTAAAATATAATTATACAATGGTATCTTACTACAAAACTTCCTCACACTGAACATCGTCTCCTTCAAGTTCAACATGAACACAGAAATCACAAGTACAATCCAAAAATCAATTAAACTCATAAGACAAGCAACGCTCACACACCAATGGATAACTCTGGACAGAAACAAAGATCTAAGTACTCCGCTCAAAAGAGACATAGATTGGCAAAACTCGACTAAACATCTATACCCCACCAAATTCACAGGCACATACACCAATACCATAGACCACTGCCACAGAAAATTCACGATCAAACTATAGAACATGGAACTTTCCACCATAGACAAACTCCATACCAGATACCCAGATATATACGAATTACCGAAATGCTTCGCCTGCAACCACATTAAGGACAACATGCATGTTTTTAAATGCAAACATCACGGCATAAACATCCAAGACTTAATAATAGCCACTATATACGCAGAAGCCACTGCAAGAACAACCAAAGGTAGCCCACACCATATCAAAAAAGAAATACAAGATCATCTGGAAGACAACCAACTCTGGGACATAACAATCCGAGGCAGCATCAGCCAAAAGATTCTCAAATGCATACAACAATTCATTCCAGGGAAAGCAATAACAGAGGTTGTACGTAGCATTATCAACAATATCAGATTCATTACATACAACATATGGGCAGACAGATGTCTCCGGATCCAAATATGGGAAAAAGCCACAGGAATTACCAATACCACCAAAAAGAAGAAACATAATAACAACAAATGCAAACAAAGATTTTCGAACAAGACATGCATTGACACAAAGGCAAAAAACCCACTGCCAACAATCATAGAAGAAATCATTAAAGGAACCTCAACTATCTTTACTATCATCACCGAACACACTAATGGCGCCTAGGCACATTAGTTCCTAATATAGATACAACAAGCCACAAGGGGTAAGAAAACCGGACCCTACCGTCAATGGCGGTGGGTGCCCATTACCAATTGGTTTTATTGTTCTGCTCTATATAGGAAAAAGTTTGTAAAATCTGCTTATAAATTCAGTACATGTAATGCACACTATCAATAAAATAGGCAATATTAAGTGTTTTTTAAAAAAAAATATATATATATATATTTAGTTTCTAATATAGTAATTGAGAGGTTTTTGGAGTCCCACGAAAGTCTTCATAAAAATTGATCAGTTATTAGAATATCAAAAAGTCATTGAGAATAAGGTTACCTGCCTAGAAAATAAAATTTACATAAGTCAACATTTAATCACTAAACAGGATTTTATTAAGGTAAGATTTAATTTTTTAATCTTCCAAGAACTTCAATAACATTTTAAATTTTATAATAGTATATAATCAAGAGTATCACAAAAGAAGTCTTTTTTGAAAAAATATACGTGAATTTCAAAGATTTTTACTGTTATACAAAGGAATATTTTTAATGAGAACATTTGAAGTTCTTTGAAGGCCTTACAAGAAAACATTGGAAGATATATTATGAAAAGTATATTCACCAAGCAGTAATTATTGCAGTTATTAATAATATAAATAAATTTATTAACAATATTATTTATTTAATAGCTTGTGTGACAACACAGATCACTTCGAGGGACTATGGTTTCAAAAATCTGGGATGCTATATTTTCAGTCTTTGGCGAAAACTCCTTGGATACAATCAATACAAATGCAATCGCTATCGAAATTATGGCCTGGAAAAATTTGCAAAAAACCCTGAAAAGCTTTAAAAATCTTCATGTATGTCCTAATGGGAAAAATCAAAGCGTGATGGTATGCATTCTCGAAAAAGTCTGGTCAAAAGGAAATGCCTCCGAGGAACAAGTTGCATTTGCTATTGCAATATGCCAAATGATTCTAAATCTGCATAAAGAAAGTATTTTAATTAATAAAGTATTAATTAAAAGCAAAATAGAAAAAAATAATATAAGTTTTAAAATTCTTTGAAGTCTTATAGAGTTATTTGTTTACTAATAAAATATTTTAGGAAAAATTTAAAAAGAAAATCAGATTTACGGAAGGGAATTCAAGCGATGAAGATCAAGAAATGCATGAGCATGAAGATTCTAAATTTCAAAGCACTCTGGAGAAAGTAGAAAATGATGAAAATGATTTGAGATTGCAATTAGAAAATATAAGAATAGAAATGTCTACTTTGGCAATGATTGATATAAATATACAGTAATTAATTAATAAAAATATGTAAAAAAAGTAATTTTCAATAAATAAATTTTTAAAATATTTTAATAATAATGTAAAATTGTTTTATTATAATTTAAAACATTCGAAATTCTCTGGAGTTGTATATATAAATCTCCTCTCTGAAAACTTCTAATGATAACAGAGTGCCTTTAGAGTTTTATACCTAAAAACCTCTGGAAATATTTGCCAAAAAAATTTCCTGATACAACATATTTTTTTGTTAAGATTAAGACTATTATAAAGTATAAAGACTATATTAGAAGAAATTACAATAGATCTTAGATCTAAAATCAAAAGGTTTGAAGATAGACTAAAATATATAAAGGTAAAACAGATATTGAATATATATTAGATTCATCTTTAGATAATGAATTCATAAGCTCTATTACAATATCCAAATATAAATAAACAATCAAATAAAGAAAAAAATATTAAGACCAGAACAACAACAATATATAACAAAGCTATTATAGAACTTTAAACTATCTAGTAATAGAAAGTAATAAAAAACCATTAAAAAATCCTAAAAATCTATTGGAGAGTCAAAATAAGAGACAACTTAATAATTTAAAGCTAACAGATAAGCAGGATTTACTTAAGCTCATACTGACAAATCTATAAAAACTGAATGGAAAAATTGTCAGGTTTGAAAGCAAGTTAAGATCTAGTTAATAAAAGATAATATAAGTAGGATAAGCAGACCACTCCTAAGATAGTATATCAGTTGATCAAAACAAACAAAAAGAGAAAGAGTCTGTTCTTCCTCATCAAAAACTTATAACAAGGGCAAAAAAACAAATAGTAAATCTATATAAGCTAGTAGAGCAATATACTATAATAATATAAATATAAAAACACTTTTATAGAATAAGTGTATAACATTTTTGCATAACAAAAATAAAGAAAGACAAATAAATGATAAAAAAAAGAATGAAGAAAAGTTCAAAAAAGAATAGTAAAAATAGATACATATAATATTAAAAATGCTACAGACAAAACAAATTAGAAAGCCTCATTAAAGAAATATAAGAACAGGAAATAAAAATAATATAAATATGCAAAACTAAGTTAATCCAGATCAATGCAAAATAGACTTTTATCAATCAAAAAGTCTATAAACACTTTTATAGTATAAACAAAGAAATACCATTTGAATTAAAAGTCAACCTTTTAATTCAAAAAGGTTTGAAAAAAAAAAACATCTGTAGAAGAGAAAAAAAGTTACACAATAGTAGTAAACTTCCTTATAAAAAAAAAAGTTTATATTATATAGATCTATATTCTATTAAACAAACAATTATACAAAAAAGTATAAGAGAAGTTAATTAGTCTTATCAAAAAAAAGCATGAACAAAACTTTCATATTATAGTAATAGAAGATTTCAATATATCTATAATTTATCTGAAAATAGGATATCATTTTTCAAGACTAAATTTAGATCTTCTTGATATCCTGAAATTCCATTGTTCAACTTTTTGAATGATTGAAATTTTTTAGACACCCTAAGCAATATGGAAAGGTAAGAATAAGCTCTCAACTAATGATAAGTCCCTAAAGTATTTAGTATATAAAATTTTGCAAATCACTTATGTTCTTTTTTGAAGCACAAAATAAATAGCTCTTTACTTTAATAGGAACAAAAGTCAAGAAATTCTATAAATCAATTATTTGAATAATAAAAAACAATTATAGGTAGTTTTTTTATAGTTATTAATTTAAAAATTTTAATGTTTCTTAGTAAGGGATATTTAACTTTTGTCTTTGCCTCTACCTTTAGGGATTCATCTTTACTCTCAACATAATAGAATACAACAAGTTGTAATAGAATTGATTATATTTGGATATTACAAGGCCTAATAAGATATTTATTACTCTGAAGAGAAATAAAAAGTCATAGGAAGTAATTATACTATGTTAATAATTATCTTGCAAAATAAAAATCTCTTTACAAGAAGCCTGACTATTAAACTGAAAAAACAAAATAAGAGAAGAGTTGATATAAAAGAATTTTCATCAGAACAATAGCAAGCTTATTATAAAAGTCAGAATTATAAGCTAAAAACAAGACTAGATCCTCTTCTTGTATAAGAATTAAAAGAATATGAAAAAAAAAACATATAAATAAGATCTGAAGAGTCTTTGAGGATAAAGTATATAAAGTAGTCTTTAATAAACTCAAAATAACAAAGGTTATATTATATAAAGAAAAATATGATAGACATAGTCCTGAATTCATCAAATATTGAACTAAAGGGACTTTTCAAAAGGCAGAAGTCTCAAAAGAAATAGGAAAGTTATAAAATCTCATCAAAGTAATAGAAAAATATAACATCATCAATAGGCCAAATTATCAAATTGAAAACTATTGTATATATAATAATATAATATTTTCAATATACTCTAAACATTATTAAAAAAAATGTCAAGATACAATAGAAGGTCTAAAGATTATCAGTTAAAGACTTGAAGCAAAAAAAAACAAGAGAGATTATTAAAGTTGCTCTAGAACAAATATGGAATAATTTGAAAAATAATCAATGAAGAATGGTAAGCTTTCTGATAAATAAAGAAAGGAACAAAATAATATTAAACAGAGATAAAATCAGGCAAGGTTATAATAAATATATAACAATAGAGAAACATAAGATCGAAAAAGAAATAAGATGATATCATCTAGAGATCTTTAAAAAAAGAAAAATCAATTTTGATAATTTAATAGAAGATTGAAAAGAGAAATATAATTCCAAAAGCTATATTCAAAATAGATAGTATAGAAATCTCTTTGAATCAATTTCTTAAGAAGAACTAAATGAAATATTCAAGATGCTTCTTAATAATAAAGCTTTAGAAAAATCTCAAATCAGTTATAAAATGCTAAAAGAATTAAATCAAGAAGGAAAAAAATATTTACGAAAAATGCTTAACAACTTCTTGAAATGGAAAATTATACCTATATCCTAGAAACAAAATTATATATAGTATATCCAATAGTCAAGCTGAAGTCATAGAAATGTAAACTATTAAATACAAGATCTATTATATTATTGGAAGCCACAAGAAAATATTTTACCAAGATTCTAATCAATAGAATAGAAAATATTTATAAGATAAATAATATTTTTAGAGAACCCAATTATATAGAACTACCAGAAGAAAGTATTGTAGAATCAATTCAAATTTTCAATAATATTTGTGAGAATATACAAAAAAACAAAAAGGAGCTGCAGATATTTTTTCAAGATATAGCTAAAGCTTATGATACTATTAGTTTAAAAATGTTAGTAAAGGCAATAGAAAGAATTAAGACTTCTAAAGGTTTTATTAAGATTATGATGAACCTTTTTAAAATAAAAAATTTAAAGTTATATTTAAAAATGACCTTATAGAAAATATAAAAGCAAGGTATAGAATTAATTAAGAAGAAACTATTTTGTTATTAATGTAAAGAATCTTTTATAATCCTTTACTATGCAAAATCCAAAATAATATTAATAAAGAATATAAAATGTCAGTCACTTGAAACCCAGACTTTAAAAAACAAATTATCAAGAATCTTGAGTAAGTCATGCAGCCATAGCCTTCATAAATAATACAACATGGATAGCAAGATCAAAAAAAGATATGAAAAAACTTCTGGAAATAACAAGAGTCTTTTATATAATTAATAACTTTCAGATCAATAGTAACAAATTAGTTTTAATTATTATTAATAATTTCAATTGCTATTCAGAAGAAGTTCAAGCTAGTATCAAAAAAGAAATAGTTAAAGAACTTGATAAAATAGAATAAGCATGATTTTTGAAATCTGAACAGGTAATCAAAAAACTATAATTAAGCTTAAAGAAAGAGTGCTTGGAGAAATTTATATAGTTGTCAGAGCTTTTAAAAATAAAAAGATAACAGATAAACAAATACTTTATATTCTAAATAGAATATTAATATCAAGAATAGAATTCAGAATGCAACATAGTATATTGTTATAGAAAATATGCAATATGCTAACAATAGTATACAAAAAACTCTTCAAAAATAAAAGTTTATTATATAGATTTATACTCAACAGCTTAATATACTATCCAAAGATCCATAATTTGAAGAGTATTTGAATACTACAAAGAAAAAAATCAAGTAAAAGAATTGTATAACAGATTGAATGATCTTGGATCAGCAGGGATCACAATGATTATAAGACTTAAACAAGTATAAATTAAATACTGAAAACTATTCAACCTATTGACTTGTAATTCTTTAGATTATCTCTCAGATAAAGGCAACTTCTCACTTTAATAATAAAGTTGGCTAAAGACATAAGAATAACTTTTTAAAGCTGGAAATGGTATAATATCTTTGAATAGAAAAAAAATCCTATCCTAGAATAGTTTCCAAAATACTTTTCAGAGACCTCCGGAATTAGCTTATAGAATTCTGAAAATTGAACTGGATTAAGTGGAAATTAATATACCTTATAGTAAGCTTTAATTAAGGTAGAAGACAAAAAATATAAATAGTCAAGAAAAATTATAATTATCAATTAATCTGAAGAAAATAGTTATGAGAAAAAGTAGGAAGTAAAGATTAAATACTATAGTTGTTAAATCAATAAAAACAGTTAGAAGACAAAGTTAATAAAATGTTTAAGTTGCTTAAAAGATTATATTCAAGAAAACAGTTGCATTATAAAGGAAGATATGAAAAAAATATATATAGTCTCCTATCTCATTACAAGAAAGAATATTAAAAAAACCCAGATACTAATAATTCTAAGCTTCAAGATATCTCTAGAAAAAGCAATTAAGAAAGCAATATATGATAATCAAGGTTTGCCAGGAGATTCTTTCTTGCAATCTTCCCTTTAATATCTCAGAATGGATTATATAATTATTGAAAATTGTGAAGAAACAATTATCAAAAAGAATGTTAAAAAAGAAGATATCAAGATTAGTTAATAAAGATACCCCAGATAACCTAGGATCTAGTCAAAAGTTAATTTTCTATTCAAATGGTTTACTATTAATTATGGAAGTGATAACATGAAAATAGAAACAGATGAATTCAGATAAATAATATAAAAATAGAAAATAAAATTTAAACAGGAGTAGATAATTGACTTTTATTCACATGAGTAAACCTGATAGCAATAATTACAATACATCTAGTAGTCCCAATAGTTAATATACTTGAAATCTTTATAGATGATCAAGCTTGTATCTCAAAATGAAAAATAATTGAAAAAGATGATTTAAAAAGAACATACAAGAGATAACTGAAGGATAAAAACTGGTTATTATAGATATATATAATAGAATTGATCAAGAAAAAAAGTTTAGTTCAAAAACTTACCAAAATTAAAGCACACTTTAATAATATTTATAATAATAAAGCTGATACTTTAACCAAAGATACTCTCAAATTCTCTATACTAGAATGAAAAAATCTTTTCTTGTACAAAATTCTTATTGAAAACAAGTGGCAAGACAAAACACTAGATAATTCTATAAGACAGTTCATTGAAAAAGTAAACAATAAGATCACAGCATATTAATAGATAGTATAAAACAAAACTGAAAAAAAATGGAGCCATCAAATAAAAGAACAACAAATTTATATATAGGATATGGTATAAAAAAGAATGAATAGGCATACAGTATATGAGACATATCTTTCAAAGATTTACAAAAAAAAAGTTTTCTTATTAAGTTGATAAATAATGAGTTATCAACACTAAGTAAATTGGCAATTATAAGGCTGGATATATATAAGTAAATAAAATATATTGCATGTAATTTCTGCAAAAAAGAGGTAATCAATTACTTGCTAGAATGTTTAACTTATAAGTAGCAAATAAGAGAAGCATAGAACAAAAGTCTTAAAGGAGTACTTAAGAACTTTAAAGAACTCTTACAAGAAAGAAAAAAAAAAGCTGCTAAGAATAATATGGAATTGACAATGGACAATAAAAAAGAAATGGAAGAAGTCAACAATTAAATATTCAGACTAGTGAAACAAACTTCAACAACAAGTTAGAACACATTAAGCTTTTGTGTAGGACTAATAAGAAGCAAACTATTGGCAGATCTAAATTGTTATGATAAAAGAATTGAAAAAAAAAGCAAAGAAGTAAATAAAAATGATGCAAAATACAATGTGTAATTGATTTTGCAAGAAAGTCTGGAATGTAAAATGTAAAAAGATAATGGAATGAAAAATAATATAAGAAATACAGAGAAATAATAAAAAAAAAGATTTTTTTTTTTCCGCTCAAAAACAGGCCCACTTTATTAGGTGTAATTAAGTACATATTACTTTAAATCACAAAACAATTTTGTAATCGAATTTCTCTATGTAGGACTCCCATTACCTTCTAAAAAA
>CAJVPT010002646.1:0-17120 GCA_910592055.1 Acaulospora colombiana
TAAAACCATTAGTCCCCAAAAGTAAAGATCCTCTACCAGAGGAAGGAACTCAAAAAAATGAAAGCCTGAAAGAAATTCTACTCAAAGGTATTACTTATGGAATGAATTGGTTGGGTTTTAAGCTTGGTCAGAACAATGGATAGTGATTTGCAGTGGTAATCTGTGAGCAATGATGTTAAAGGTTGGAAGGGTATTTACCTGAACTATTAGCGGAGTGATAAATTACTCCCAAAGTTGCATTTAGAGTTTTGGTATATCAAAACAAAACAGTGATGAGTGAGTTAGGTAAAGTCTTAGCTTTAGCAAATTATTTAAAATGTATAGTATACAAACATTTAATAAAGCACATGTATCTAGTCTGACCTAGGGTTTTTAAAAAAAAAAACAATTAGGAAGCCTTGATGAAAAGAAAAATCTGTGGATCACTTCAAAGGATTAAAATTCAGATTCAGAATAAAGAAAATTTGATAGCTTAATAACTAAACTGCTCTTAATAAAACTGGTCTAGGAAAAATTAAGAAGGAATTAAACAATTTTTCAATAAGGTAGTGCTTATACATAGTTAGTAAATATATAGATAGCTATTCTTGTATATAAATTACCAATATAAGCAGATATATAAATATTTGTTAGTATATATATTGTCTATTTATATATAAAGAGTAATATAAGTGGTCAAGTCAAGGCAATTGTTTTATATAAGTGTACTGATATATTACTAATAAAAATTATAGTAATAAGTTTATAAATCAAAGAATTACAAATCTTATAAATAACTTTTTCATATTTGAAATTTCTTTTAGTATTAGCCCAGCCTTGGCAGGTTAGCTTCTCACTCTAGGAATGGCAACAAACTGCAAGGTAAGTACCTTCATATAGAGGTTTTCTATTGAGTTTTATTTGATAGTAAATAGATAGTACATCTTAGAATAGCTTCTATATATTGATACTACATAATTACAAATAAAGCAAAGCTGAGTTAACATTTTTTAAAAAAAAATTTAGATTGATAAATTATTAATCTATTAAGTTGTTTAAAAATAATATATCTTTTTTGTTTTTATATTTTTGAACTTGTTTAATAGAAACAATAAAGATATTTTTCAAATTAGTAATATAACTATCTAATTAGATAAGTCTGAATAATATTTTATAAAATTGATAGTAAAGTTATGGTTAATTAATATAAAAATAATATAATTGTAAAGTATTTAGATTTTTTCTATTAAAAAATTCAGATTAATTTTTCAATATTTAGTCAAGAAAAAATTTTTTATTTTGTATTTCATAATTAATCTATTTAAGTTTTTAAGAAATCTTTTAAGCAATTTTTATTTTTTAGATACTTAGAAAAGAATCAATTTATACCATTTTGAAATATGATTTTTCTTATTTTCAAAAGCAACTGAATTCTTAATTATTATTTAATTATTTCTATTTTAATATTAGTTAGTTAACCAGAACTCTTTTCACTGATCCTTTTTTTTTCAAAAAATTTTTCTTTTTTGTTAATTTTCTTGGAAAAAGTGAATTAATTCAAACATATAAGAAAAAATAATATATTCTTTAAACCATGCCAAGCATTTTCAATATATATATAATAAGCTACAAATATTAAGGAAAAAAGTATACACTGCTTTATTAATTTTCTTTTATTTCTTTTCTTAAAAAATTATTAGAAGAAAGAAAAGAGACCTGTAAATGGATTTATAGTTAAAAAAGAGAGCCAATATCAACTTCACAAAGTTTACAGCCAGGTTAGTACAAGTTAACACCTTTTTTGATACTGTAAGAAACCCAAGATACAATTAAGCCTACTTGATAAATCAAGTTGTTTCAGTTACTTAAAGGCCTAGAAAAACATCAAAGCTCTCTAAAGATAAGACAATCTAAATATACATATAATATATATATAAATACATATTTATTTCTATTTTGTTATGCAAACATGAACACATAAAAAGTAGATAAGCAAAACAAGTATATACTGTATATAAAAGTGATAATCAAAATAGCATATACATATATAACTTGTCATATAAACAAGTTGATTAATACTTTATATAAACATAATTGTAACTTTCAAAATTATAATAAGATTATCAACATAAACAAATAAATATATCAAAACAATAAACAAGGTTTTTCCATATTATTTAATCAAAATATATAAATAATAACAACTTTAAAAAGGTTTATTCACGATCTAAAAATAGATAGTCAATAAATACAAATAAGCATTTACATAATTTATCAATAAATTTAAATCATTAAATATGAATAGAACATAACATATATTACAAATAGTTAGTAAGAAAGAAGAGGATATAGTAAATATTCCAATCAACCTCTCAAGAAAATACAATAAATACTTTACTCTATAGGCCTCATAACAATTGCTACAACAAAGAAATAGTAAACTCAATGTATCAATAGCCTCATTATTAGAAATATATGTTATCTTAGATAATATTATAGCTAAGATATTGGGAGTTTATGAAACAATATTTTACAAAAAATAAATTCTAACTCAGCATATTACATATTTTTGACAGCAAGATAAAGAGATAGAAAAAGATTTTCTATAATCTTATATCAAAAATAAGCTCATAAAAATAATTAAAAACTCTAAAAACTATAATAAATCAAAATAACAATTACTGGAGATTATCAAACAAATAGATAATAAATTAATAGTAGATAATGAAATAACAATAATATATGCATAGAAGATGAAAGAGTTGGAATTATAGAAACTTCAAGAAATAGTTAAAAGACAATGTATTAGTAAATAATAGCTCTTATACTACTAGAAATAGAGACATGGTACTATCAATAAATCCATATTTTATAAAAAAGAAAAGAACTTATAAATTAAATACAATAATAATCAATATTCTAGAAGAAACAAAAAATGAAACTAAAGTCTATTTAGAAAGTATTCTTAAACTTCCACAAGAAAAAAGAAGCCTATTGAAAAAAAAGTTTATTAATAGAAATAAATAATTAGTTTTTTGTGTATAAAGAAAGAAGACATTATATAGTAAGATGTATAGAAGAAGTTAACTAAAAAGCAAAAAACTTTGTAATTAAATATATAACATCTCTGGCTATCTACAATAAACAAAAAACAAAAAGAAACTTGAATAGGAAAGTCTTTCAAGAATCAAAAACCAAAGAGAATACTGATATATAGTATGTATATTTGATAAATGTAAATTAAAAAGTCAATAAGAACCTTATAAATGCATATCTAAAAAGATATGTAAAAGTTCAAAATATTCATATTTACAAGATAAATACAAAACTACAAGTAAAAGCTTATATTAAATAGCACAAATATTTTAGCTTAAATCTTGAAGCAATCTGGATAACTCTAATTAATACAAAAATATCAAGAACCATATTCTCTAAGTTTGAGTTCAAAATCAATTAAATATTAATTAAGAAAAATATTAATTTAGCAAGATTTCTGGGTAATGACAAAACTTATACTAGCATAATAACTAGAGCATTGAGTAATACTCAATCTGAGGTATGCTATACATTTAAAGATCCTTATATACTTAAGAAGCATAACTTTATAGTAATTTGCTTCAAAATAAAAGAGAAAAGAGATAAAACATGCAAATAACATATTTTCTTACAGGAATATCATCTTTTATGAAGTATAAAATATATATCCATATTAAAAAGACAAAATTTTAAAGATAAAAATAGAAATACAAGATTCAGGTCTAGAAGCATAAAAATAGATAATGAATCAATATTTGACTCACAATCAGATAATAAATTATTTCTACTTCATCAAGTTATCATAGTTTCAGAAACTAAAGATGAATCAGATAAAAAAGTAATAATAGAATAGAATAAAAAAAAACAAAAGAAAAGAATATATTGCAATAGGATGCAATAGAGAATTAATTAGAAATTAGTAAAGCAATAGATATAGTTTTTTTGAAGATAAGATAAGACCTGAAATAAAAAGCACTCAAGATTTTTTAAAGAGTATTTTAATCAATCTGACAGTATCAACTCTTTTCCATAGATCCTTGATCACTACTTCCAAAAAAGTGTTCCTTTAAAACTTTATGTTTTGAGAGTATTAAAACTTTAAAACTCTTATCAAAAACACCTGCTTCATTTAGCAGTAGTCATATTTTATTCTTCTTGTTTACTTTTTCTTTTCAAAAACCCTCCATTTAAAAAGTTAATGGCAAGAAAACTTTTCTAGAAAGAAAAAACCAGACAAAAAATACCATTCCTTTCTTCCATATAGAGATTCAAAAGTCTAGGAAGTAGTGTGGATCAATAACTCCATGCCAGCCTAAGAAACTGATATTGATACCACAGGCAAAAACAGCTTCTTTTTCAGTGTATAGAGTTTTGCTTGATATTTGAGGAATTTTGTCTACCCCAGCTTAACCTTAAATTTTCTGTTACACCAGATTTTGAATGAATTGATTGGCTGAAGATTGAAATTGATTGCTCCATAATTAGTAGAAATATAAATAAGAATATATATGACATGAAACATGAATTCATTTCCTAAGATCTATAAAAACTTTGATCTATTATAAGTTATAGGCTAGTTATGTAAATGGATAAATATCATATAGACTGTGACATTCTCTCTATTATTACTTCTTGAAAGTATTATGGCTATGGAAAGAGTATTTCTCTAGAGGCAAAGTTGAATAGAAAAGCTAAAGTTAGACATCCCTTCCTTTTTTCCATTCTCTCTTCTTGTAAATATTTTTAATCTTTCTTACTTTTTTCCTTTATTTCACTTTTTTCCATATTGACTAGTTCTTGATTAGTACAAGTGACCCTTAGTACCAAATGGTATTGAGTATATTGGACAAGTTTTGATAGGTTAGGTCCTTCTAATAGAGGTAGCAAGCTGATCAATGAATAAAATTATAAATAGTATCAAACTAATGGTAGGAAGCAATCAGCAATATATCTTTATATTTGTCTGATCAATCCCCTCTTTATTATTAGAAGAGATTATTTATATTAGATGCTTATATATTTTTCTTATCCTGGTTAGATTAAACTTAGATCGAGTTTTGTAAATAGATAGCTCTTTGTACTATTTTTTCTCTAATGATCTGTAAATTCTCAGATAGTATAGGGAAATATTCATCCTAATTGTTCTTTAATATGATCTTCTTTTAATAATGTAGCCCATAGTATTATAAAATGAGCCAGTGTTTAAAAAATTTTTTTTAGTTAATTTGAAAATACTATATATTAGAATAGATACTTCAGAGAGACAAATAATAACTAAATAATAGAGGAGCAAACCATTCTTAAAGGTGTACCAGTCCTTAATAGCAATTAAGAGGAGTAAGAACCCATTGTTTTCTTATTAAACACCATAAATATGAATAATAAATGAACTCTAATAAATAATAATAAAATAGAAGAAATAAAAAATCTAGATATCTCAACATTTTTACAAGATAAGTAGAAAAATTACTTAGATAAAAATAGTAAACATAAACTATTCAAGAAAATCTAAGAAGAAGATGACATAAATAAAAAGGTGATCAGAATTGATATATATAATGTTAGAGGAATTATAGATAAAGCAAAACAATGATACTTGATTAAAAAGATATTAAAACAAGGAATAGAAATACTGGTGTTATATGAAACAAAACTAATATAAGTTAATGCACAATAGGTATTTAACAACTAAAAAGACTACAACCATTTTTATAGTATCAACAAAGATACATTATTTAGAGTAGAAGTTAATCTCTTAATTAGAAGAGATTTGAAAAAAAAGATTATATCAATAGAAAAAGAAGATGAATATATTATTGCCATCAATTTTTTTTTTTTAATGCAGGCTCAGCCTTGTTTTATTTATATTTATGTAGCATCATTACATAGAAGTTTTCTAAAATATACTACCAGTCTACTACCAAACAAAACTCAATAGAGAAAACCTCTTTTTGGAGGAATTCACCTTGTGACTTGTTGCTACCTCTTTAGTGGAAGCTAACCTGTCAAGGCTGGACTAGTGCTAAAATAAATTTCGAGTATATAAAAATTATCTATCACATTTTCTATCCATTGTGTTAGAAATTCATTGACCAGGTAGGTGAATTGGTTTTTTATGAATTGTTTTCTTTGCATGAAAAGTGGATCTTCTTCTTTAGTTTCATATTTAAACTTCTTTTCCTTTTGTTTCATAATACCATTCTGTACTTTCTATTTTTGGAAGGCCTCACATCTTTTAATCCATATTTGATAGAGATATTTAATGATTTTTGTATGAATTAGAGAGATACAACTTTTTCCGATTAATTGGTCTGGAATTATTTTTTTGATATTACAGATTAGTTCTTTGAAGAAAACTTTTTTTATACTTGCTATTATATATTCCTTATATCTCAGGTTTATGTTGTTTTTTATATGATCTATAGCTTTTGAACTTTTAGTTTTGTTTATATATATTTCTACACATTTGACTATCATATTTATGATAAATGTCTTAGTGTTTTATCTAATCTGTAGGTATATAAAGGAATATGTATTGGTTTCAGGTTCTTTGTATATTAGGCAGTCCTTGTTTTGGTATAATGATGGAGCTCTTGTGTATAGTTTGCTCTTGGTCAGTAGCTCTTTATTTCATATGTTAAGACAGAATTTCCTTAACTTTTGGTCCTTCCAGAATATGTGGTGATCACTCATTTTGGTGGATTGCAGGTATGTTGTGGTTGTGTGCCAATCTGTTTTTTTGATAATTCTATCACTGAAGTTGCATCTTGTTTTGTTTAATAGTTTCAATTTTGCAAAGTATATGGCACTTGTGAGCTTTTTTGTGAACATTTTTATGGGGACTTTAGTGGGAATATTATTCTATTGGAAGGTTATTCCGATGCTTTGATTGTGTATTTTTGCTATCTCAATTTCCTTTTTCCCTAGTGTCACACCTTTCCATGAATGTATTTGTGCTAACTTATTTGTTGTTTCATTGTGTTCAATCCCGAGTGGCCCTTGACTTTGAATAATAACAATTTTATTTTATTTTCTTTGTACCATTCCGAGATTTATAATAGTAGATTGTAGTTCTTTTGTGTCTTTATAATTTTTTCAGAGCTTTCTTTTTGCATTTTCAAGATTTTGTTGTTTGCAGCTTGACTGTTGGTATATATGTTTGCAGTGCTATATTCAGGTAGAATAGTGAGGGCTGTTAGAATAGCTGCTATTTCTGCCCTGGTAGATAAGGGGTGCCAGGTTATTTGTCCTTGAAAAGTGTATGTTTTTTGGTCTGGAGTGTTGATAATCCATCCCAATCCTATATAATTTTTGTTTCTAATTTTGGTTAGGAAGCTATTCATGTAAATGTCGAAGATTGCATAGTTGCTTAATTCCTCTTTAATCATTTTTAGAGTATCTAGACCATCTGTCGAATCTTTTATTATCTTAGTTAGTTTTGCTAGGCTTCTTTGCAGCATAGTTGGAACTATAATTTCGGTTTTAGCTTCTTGTGAGTTTATGCTATCTTGTGTAGTATATTCCAAGAAAGTGGTGATCAGGAAGTTGGGTGATATCCTGTTTCTCCAACTATTATTACCACCAATATACTTATAAAAAGAAAAAAAATATATCTTATACAAATCTATATTCTTTTTAACAAACTAAGGTGTAAAATAGTATAGAATAAATAATCAACCTTATTAAAAGAAAACATAAACAAGACTTTTATACAATAGTAATAAAAGATTTTAATACAGCCTATAGCATATCAAAGAATAGAAAGTCCTCTTCTAAAACAAGCTTCAGACTATAATGGCAGCCTGAAATCCTATTATTCAACTTCCTTAATAAATGGAATTTATAGATATGCAAGTTATATAGGAGTAACAAAAAAATTTCAACAAGAAGAAACCTAACAAGTAGTAATAGAATAGATTATATTTGAATTTTTTATAGTTTAACAAATTATTTATTACTTTGATTTAATAATCAAGACATGAAAGATATTATAAATAGTGATTATATTATACTTCTAATAACATTACAGTATATGACAAAGACCTTTTTACAAAAAATAGAATTACAAAACCCACTACAAATATATCAAGAAGAGTTGATATAAAATGAATATATTGATTATAATGGCAAGCCTTTTGCAAAAGTATAGAACATAAATTTAAAATATCACTAGAACCTTTGTTTCAAAAAGAATTCAATCAAGATGAAAGAAGGGTCAGGCAAAAAGCTGTAGGAAACCTTTGAGAAACTGTTACGTAAAGTTTTCTTTAACAAACTGATAACAAAAAAAACAATCTAATTAAAATAAAAACATTATAAATATAGTGTTGAATTCATTAGCTATAGAAAAGCACTACAAATTAAAAAAGACTTTACAGCAAAGTAAAAATATCAAAAGAAATAAATAAGCTATAGGCCCTTAGCTTAACTATAGAAAAACATAATAGTATCTAAAGTTCAAGCTATTAGATTGAGAACTATTGCACTTAATATAGTATCTATAGAAGGTTTCAAATTTATATATCAAAAATTGAAAGTCAAAAAAACAAAAAATGATATTAAAATTAATCTAAAACAGAGATTTGATGATCTGAGAAACAATCTGAGACAGATGGTCAGCTCTCTAACCAACTGAACAAGAAGTAAAATAATATTAGATAGGATTAAAATTAAGCAAGATAATAATAAATATATTACAATATAAAAAATGAATAGAAAAGGAAATAAGATAGTATCATCATGAGGCCTTTAGCAAAAGAAATATTAGCTATGATAGTTTATTGAAAGAAAGGAAAGAAGCATACAAACCAAGAGAACATATTCAAATAGCTTGGTACAATAAACTACTTGAACCAATTTCTCAAGAAAAACTAAGTGAAACATTGAGGACACTTTTTAACAACAAAGTTTTAGGAAAATCTCAAATTAGTTATAAAATATTGAAAAGGTTAAGCCAAGAAGGAAAAGATTTTTTGATAAGAATATTAAATAGCTTTTTAAGATAGAAAGTCACTTCAAAATATTGGAAATAGAGTCATATATATCCTATAGCTAAATTTAAACCTTGAGATTGTAAACTTTTAAATACTAGACATATTATTTTACTAGAGGTCAAAAGAAAATGTTATGCCAAAATTCTTATCATATAATGGGAAATATTTATAAAATCAATAATATTCTCAAAGGACTGAACTATATAGAGCTGTCAGGAGAAAGTATAATAGAATCAATTCTGATTCTCAACAATATTTATGAAAATGCCAGTGAAAACAAAAAGGAACTGTGAATACTTTTTCAAGATACTGCAAAAGTATATGATCAATTAGTCTAGTATACTGATAAAAGCAATGAAAAAATCGAAGTCCCAAAAGGTTTTATAAAGAATATAATAAGCCTCTTTAAAAATAGAGAATTCTGAGTTATATTTGAAAATGATCTTATAGAATCAATAGTAGCTAGGTATAATATTGATCAAGGGGAAACTATCCCACCTTTACTATGGAGAATTTTTTATGATCCTCTCCATTACAAAATCCAGAATGATATATAAATAGGATATAAAATATCAGTAATATAGAATCTAATTTAAAAAAATAGACTATAAGAAGATTAGAATCAAAATATGCAACTATAGCTTTTATGAAAAATACAATGTAAATAGCAAGATCCAAGAAGAATATAGAAATGATTCTAAAAACTGCAAGAATTTTTTACAAAGCCAATTATTTTCAAATAAATAGCAACAAACCAGTTTAAGTTACTATCAACAATTCTAATTACTATCTAGAAGAAGTGAAAGCAGATATGGAAGAAGAAATGATTAAAGAGCTCGATAGAATAGAATAAATTAGATTCTTAAGGATCTGAATAGGTAATCAAAAAATGGCAATAGAGCTTAAAGAACGAATACTTAAAGAAGTAAATATATTTATGAGAGTCCTTAAATATAAAAAGGTATAGACAAACAAGCTCACTATATTCTAAATAGAGTATTAATATCTAGAATAGAATTTAGAATGCAATATAGAATATTGTCCTAGAAAATATGTAACGTCTTGATAACAGTATACAGAAAACTTTTTAAGAATAAGAGTAGTTTATGCAGATCTATATTCAACAATATAATTCACTACTCAAAAATTTATAATCTGAAAAGTTTTTAGATGCTACAAAGAGAAAGTCAAGTAACAAAACTTTGCAATAGACTAAATGATCCTAGACCAGCAGAAATTACAATAATTATTAGACTTAAACAAGCACAAATCAAAAATTGAAAACCACTCAATTTATTAACCTGCAAATTCCCAAGTCATTTAACAGACAAAAGCAACTTATACTTCAAGTGATCAAAATTGTTAAAAATATAAAAATAATATTTCATAGTTAGAAATGGCAAAATATTTTGAATGGAAAAAGAGAAACATTTTGATTGTGAATATTTTGCATCAAAAGAATATAAAACATTATACCATTATTTAGAACAATCAACTGATGTATCTAAACTAGTTAATTGATTAGGAAACAAAAAAAATAAGAGACTGGAGAATATTTTAGCTTCTACAAGATACAAGCAAAGGATCTATATTAGAATGGTTCCAAATTATAGCCAAAAATTTCTCAAGAAAACAACTAAAGCTACTTATAAGATCTTGAAGAAAAAATTATATAAAATAGAAATTAAAATACTTAAAATTAGAACCTAATTGAGGCAAGCAAAAAAAATTGTGGATAGTGATGAGAAGCAAAAGAAATCAAATAATTTGGAGAAAATCAAAATAAGAAAAAGAGTAAAATATTGTGATAGTGAATTACTTTATCAGTTGTAGTATAAACAATGACTAAAAAACTAAGAATATTCAAAAGACACAGCATTAAATAGGGACTATATTATAGAAAGAGGACTAGAAGAGATATATATAGTATCATATTTTAACATGAAAAAGCCCATTAGAAGAATATGAGATTTAAAAATTTCAACCCAGATCAATACTTGAAAAAAGAATTAAAGAAATAATTTATAGTAATCAAAGTTCTTTTAAGATTCAAAACAATAGAGTAAATTATGTGAACATCAAAATCTAGAAAGAATTTATTATCAAAGAAAATATTAGAGAAGGAATATATCAAGATTATCTGATAGTTATATTTCAATATAACTTTGAATCTAAAGAAAAGCAATCTTCTATTTCGATAAATTACTTATTAATTATAGTAAAAAATAATGAAGATAGAAGTAACTTGAATTCAGATCAGAAAAGAAAGAATGGAAAGCAAGTTTCAAATAGGAGTAAACAATTGTCCCTTGTTTATAAAAATTGAATTGATAACAATTATAATAATACTCCTGATAGTTCTAATTGAAAGCATAATGGAGATCTTTATAGATAGTTAGGTATATATTTTCAAGTGAAAATCTTTAAAAAAAGAAGATCCAAGAAGAATATATAAAAGATAACTCAAAAAAAAAAATTGGTTCCTCTGGACATGCATAACAGAGCCAATAAAAAAGAAAATATAGATTTAAAGCTCACAAAAATCAAGGTATATTCAAATAATCTTTATTATGAATAAATAGATATCTTAGCCAAGAAAGCTCTAAAATTTCCACTGATTAAATAGAAAGATCTCACTTTACACAAAATTATTACTAAAATTAAGTGGCAAGGGACAACTCTAGATAATTCAATTAGGTATTTTATTAAGAATATTAATAATAAGATAATAACTTATTAGTGAATACAGCAAAATAGGATAGAAAAAAAATAGAGTTATCAAATTTTAGAATACTGGACTCATATATAAACCTAGTATGAAAAAGAATTAAAGATGGATACATGTGGAGTACATCTTTAAACAATTCTAACAAAGAAGCTTTCTTATTAAACTAGTTAATAATGAACTACTTATCCTAAGTAAATTGACTATAAGAAGACTGAACTTATATAAGCAAGTGAAATTTATTGTATATAGTCAACAAGATAAAACTATAGAATACTTGCTAAAATGCTCAACCTATAAGGATCAGTTATAAGAGACATGGAATAAATGAGTAGATAGAATTATTAGAAACTTAAAAGAGCTACTATGGGAAAAAAAAGAGAGGCTAAAGAGAAAAATCTCAAGATATTTATCAATAACCAAGAAGAAATAGAGGAGGTGACAAGTAGATCTCTAAAGTAATAGAATATACTTCTAAAACCAGTCAAAATATGTTAAGTTTCTGTACTGATCTTATAAGAATAGATATTATTCTAGAAATGGGCAGACCTAAAATGTCAAGATAAAAGTATAGAATGAATAGTAAGAAAGTGGATAATAAAAATACAAAAAAGAATCTGTAACAATGTCTAAAAAGAAGTCTGGAACAAAACTTATGAAAAGGTAATTGAATGGAAACAAATAAAAGGAATTGATAATAAGAACAAAACAAGAAGACCTCCATGTTTTTTTAGGTTAGAAAACTATGTCCTTTAAGAAAAGAAATCCATTACTTGAAGAAGGAAACCTTGAAGATGAAGGCGACTGAGAAATTCGAACAAGACAAGTAAAGTATGAAATAAAATGGTTGGGTTTTAAGCTTTGTCAAACCTCACAGAGTGATCTACAGTAGTGACCTGCAGGTAATAAAGTTAACAATTGGAAGGGTCTTTACCTGAATTGCTAACAGAGAGATAAATCACTCCCAAAGTTGCACTTAGAGTTTCAATAATTCTTAAAATAGAGATGGGAGAGTTAGATAGTGACTTAGCTTTAGTAATATATTTTTCAATATAAAGTATACATATGTTTAATAAAGCACACATATCTAGCCTTACAGAGGGTTGTAAAAAATAAATATATATATATTAATTAGTTGACCATAAACATGATTTTATATTTTTAGTGATAACATAGCCTTTTTATAGACATCATAATTCTTTAAGATTGCTCTTATGAACAATACAACCCCTTTGGTTTGAAAGAACACATTCAATCTCCACTAATAATATTGTTCATTTACATTGATTGCAATAATTTTAATTATATTCAATTCTATTTTATTTATAATTTAAGTTATGGATATCAATATTTTTTAGCTAAAGGTAATAATATTACCTTTAGCATATCGCTTAATCAATATAAAGTATATAGATAAATTTCCATTATAGCAATGTGAACAATAAATTGCCCTAAATTCTAGCAGGGAATGTTCTTTTAAAAGTTTTCTGCAAAATATTTAAATCATCTTGATTCTATATTATTATTTACTTACAATATTGAGCGTGAATAACTTGCGTGTTGCATCTTTCTTAATTATCACTTAGAGTAAAGATTTAATATGTATAAAAATATTTAATAAACAACCGGCTTTGAATACTAATTAGCCTTTAACAATAATTCATAAATTTTAATAAAAATGGATATAATGAAATAAAGGACCAAAGAAAATGTTAAAATCCCACATTTATCAATTTTTTGCCTATATAGCTACTTTCTGAGAGATGATATCTCGCTAAAAGTCGTCAAGATATTCTATTTCAGAATTTACGGGCTGCGGAAGATCATTAAAGTCGAGAAGTCGGCTAGTGTAAATATCTGATAGTTGTCTCTCAAGCTCCGCGTTACTGTATGAATTATGTGACGCCTCATTCTCACTTTCTTTAAGTTGTTTAGCGAGTTCCGAGTTTGGCCAAATCTTGCAATACCTCCACACGTTTAAAACGTCACGTAGCTCATGTGCACTCGAACGTTCATGTGGATTAGAATCCAGGCACTTCCTCATCAACTTCACTATTAAATCAGGTGTGTTTCTTGGAATTATAGGTCGTTTTCCAAGACAGATATTACATGCGAGGTTGTGATCGTGTGGAATATTGTGGAAAGGCGGAATGCCAGATATTACTTCGGACATAATAATTCCAAATGCATAAACATCTGCTGCTTTGGTATACTCTTCGCCCATTAATAATTCTGGCGCTATATAAGGAAGCACACCATGTAATTCACGGTTTCCGCTTTTATCGTATTCTGTAACAGGTTTGCATAAAGCTAAATCTGCCATATAAGGTATATTTAATCCAATACTTGATAAAAGAATATTTCCACTATGTAAATCCAGGCGAATCAATCCAGCTTTATGAATTTGATATAAACCTTCCGCGATTTGACCCAGGAAAGTTAGTTTTTCATCCCACCTCATCTTTCGAAATTCGGATAAATTTTTTCCAAGACAGTCACCTTCCATTAATTGCATCACTATCATAAAATCTTTTGTTTCTTCATTTATTGTGATTCCATAACATCTAACGACATGAGAAATTTCATTCGCGCATTCGAGGAAGTTTTTTATCTAAATTAATTAATAATATTGTTAATATATGTATACAGTGTATTACTGCAATTAAATTAATATTGCAACCAATATTGACGAATTTAAATAATACTTTGAGCATAAACTTTTTAGAAAAAACTAGAAAATAAAATATCATTGAAAATTTTAATCACCTCTTTTAAGAACCCATTAATAATATCATATTGATAAAACCTTTTCAATGCAACTTTCGTAACCCCCCTTCTTTTCCATTGGCTATTTTTTGCATTCCAATAGAGAATATATCCTTCGGTCCATTCGGCTGAGTAAACTTTTGCATATCCACCTTCACCAATATAAGTTATGTTTCTGAGATTTGAAAATGGTATGAACTCAATTATCTTGTGTCTGCTGGTTGCTGCAATTTGAATTTCTCTTATAAACTCGTCAACTTCATTTTTTCCACTTTTCCAACGATCAAATTCTTCTTTAAAATGAGAAGAATTGCAGACGTTACACCAGAAAGGTGACGTGGTCCGTTTTATGCATTGATTGCACACTTTACCTATATGAAATTAGATCACATTTCGTATGGATTTGTTTAGTACGTAAATAATGAAAGTACGCTTAATTTAACTTACCATCTGCAACATTAAAAAATTATGTAGGTTCACAAAATTTAACGAAAAATGCGCAATTTGATTTACATACCGTCTGCAATATCGGGAATGATGACGTTATTATTATATGAATTCTCATTAACTTAGAAAATACGAGTGGCTACTTACTCCCTAAAAATAAACAATGGTTAAAAAATTTTATTTTAATAAACTCGATAAATTGCAAAATAATATCCAGTTCAACTTACATCCTATAAAGTCATTGTAGTTAAAACACTTTGATGCGAATTTACTTGGTCAAACTTACCGTCTAAAAATCCAAACAATGACAATATTATTTTGTTACAATTAGCTGATTCTTGAATGATAACGTGATTGAACACATATCACGTGAGTTTTCAAATAATTAAACATGCTTTATTTAACTTACCCTCTAAAGACAAATTCATCAGTATGGTTTGGACAAATGTGTGTATAAGAAACAAAAGATATAATAATAAAACTTACGAACTAATAATTAAATAATTTTTAATACATTCATATTAAGTTATTTTGAATATTATTGATTTAACTTACGCCCTATAAAGTCAATGATTATTAAAATGGTTAAAGCTTGTCCGTATGAATTTGACGCGTAAAAAAATGTGCTCACCCTCTATAAATAAAAAATAAAAATGTGATTAAAATGCGTTACGTAATTTTTTTTAAAAATAACGAAATATTATTTGTGTAACATACCCTCTAAAAATGAACAACTGTTTAATGAGTTGAGTATGTTATTTAGCATTAAAAATGAAATGCTTACTCCCTATAAAGTCACCAATGATCAATGTAAGTTAAATGATTATATTGATCACTCGATTTCAATGTGCGAAAGGATATAATTTAACTTACAATCTGTATCATTAAAAAAAATATAAGCATAATTCTCAAGAGTTTACTCAATAAATAAAAGCATTCTTGGTTTACACTCTGAAATAAAACGTTAAAAACAAAGCTCATTTATATAGGTTCATCGGCAAATAATGAAATGTACATGGTTTAGCTTACCATATGCAACGTCAAGAAAGAATTATTGTCATTAACATAGCTATTACTTATTTAAATTTCTTAACTACGTACCGTCTGACATATAAATTATTAGTATAAATGACACAGGCTTAGTTGAATCTTAACAAATGTATACAATTAACATACCCCCCTAAAGGTCGGAAAATATAACTAGTTTAACATATTTAGTTATGAATTTGCTCAAAATACGTGCGATCAACTTACAGTCTGAAATATCCGAGAATATATTCGTAAAAATTCTCATAAAAATTCGGTTGAAATGTGATAGAGGTAATCAACGGATTTTTTAATAGTGTCACTTATATCACATTTTAACCAAACTTAACGATAAATAATCAGAGTATGCTCGACACCTTACCCTCTATAAAACGACAATCGTGATGAGTTAAACACATTTTACATGAAGCTGTTACAAATAAAATACAGATTTAATTTACCATCTAAATATTGATAGCAAGAACATATCTAAATAAAATTTCATATTAATTCGATTCTTCTATGCATAAAGAAAACATTCTTACCATCTACATCATCGACAATAAAATTCAAATGCATTTAATATGTATGCTATTAAATAATGAGAACAAGTTTAGACTTACCTACTATAATCCAATATATTTTAGACAGTTTTTAGCGAATAATAGGAATCCATTAATTATACTTACACCCTAAGGGATGATTATTATTATGCAATCAATTTCATCTTAATTTGCTCAGAAAACTACTTAATTTAACTTACATCCTATAAGGTTAAAGTTTGCATAATTGAAATGCATTTAATTCGGATTTTCTTTACATGTAACAAACTTTGTTCAACTTGCCTACTGATTGTTATATGCTCGCGTGAATTTTTTCCAATAAAAAGCAATACCATGTTTTATAACTTACAATCTGTAAATTAAAACCAAATATGTTTGTATGAATTTATTTAACGAATATCGAAAGTTTCTTATTTAACTCACCATCTGCAATACCAGGAGGGACATAGACAAAAACTTTATCATATGAATTTATTTAAAAAAAGATGAAATATGCTCATTCAGCTTACCTACTATAGATAGAACAGTAAAAATAAAATTAGAAAATCCGAATTAAATGCATTTCAATTATGCAAACTTTAACCT
>CAJVPT010002647.1:0-17118 GCA_910592055.1 Acaulospora colombiana
GAAGTCTTGTCACTTCTATGCTAATAAAGTCTTAATACTTTCTTTAAACCAACCTGAAGGGGCCTCCTTCAGGACTCTACTACCTTCCTTCATATTGTTTACAATCTCCTACAAATAACACTGGACTCTTGTAGCCTGCAAAGTTCAGCACTCCCCTTGACTACCAATGGCAAGAAAGTTTCTCAAGGAAGAAGGACCAACGGCATAGTACTCACCACCCATCAGATGAAGTGGAGGAATAAAACAGTAACTGAGAGAGGGTTTCTCCTATTCAAAGAACTCATTTCCACTCTTCGAAAGGTTGTGTGCCCTCTTAGAGCTACCACTTTTCATGACTTTTTGGAGAATTTTGCCTACCCCAGCTTGACCCTGAAATTTTGGGTAGTACAAAGCCCACTGATTCTGATTGGTCAACGACGAAACGCGTTGAACAAGATTGATAAACAAACTTTTATTGGCCACCTCACGTGTCTGAATGCATTTCCTCAGCTCCATAAGAACCTGGGGTCCACCATAAGTCATATGCCATAGTGCGAGTAAATACAAGACACTGCAACCTCTTAAATCATTGGCTTCAAGGAAGAATAAACAAGCCCATGGACTGTTTGCCCACAGACTGCGCACAAAGACAGACCTGACCACTCACAAAAACACAAGTTCACACAAAACAGTTTTTCAAGAGATGGGTGACAGAAGTTCTGTGATACAAGACTGCGCTCAAGACAAGACACAAGACAGTTCCCAACTATTTTCTTTTTTTTTTTTCTAGCGCTAACAAGGTCTTTAGACCTTGTATAAGAAATCCCTAACACTGATGGTGCTGGGCATCTTAGGCAAGTTCTTGGCATGTTAGTTCCCCCAAAAGGGTAGCAACAGACTATCCGGTGGTATCCCCTAGGAAGTGCCAGTTTGCTAGGAGGGATCATTAGTTGTGTTCTATTAGTTTGGTAGTATGCATCTACCCCTTTCAACTTTGTTAAGTATTAAGAGTAATTATACACTAGACGGTAATATAGTTTCCCTATTCTGGTTGGGTGAGACATAAATAGATACCCTTTGTACTATTTATTGATCTATAAATCCTTAGACAATATGGGTAACTAGTAATCCCGGTTGTCCCTAGAATGTATCTTATTAATTAATAAAGATACCAAACTGACGCAAGGATGAGCTAGTATTTAAAAAAAATAAAAAATAAAAAATAAAAAAAAAATATATAAAAATAATAAACCTACACATAAGAAGCTACACATATATTAGAAGAAAAAGTGCATATGGCAGCAGACTAGACTACATATGGGTATAGAGACCATTGGTCAATATATTATCAGCACATCACACATATTACTGATCACAACTATAGCTATAAATCACAAGATAGTTACAATCACTACCAGCATTCTGCACAAATACTAGAACAAAGTTGCAATCAGAAAAAATAACAAAAAAAGCAAATTGACTATAAAAACTTATTCAATAAACAATGAAATGACTTCAAGAAAGCAGTGGAGGAAAAGGCCATACTTTCTCCCTTCTGCAAAACTCACACACCGGAAGAGCTCTGGAATCACTTCAAAAGCATACTGCTGGAAGCCAGCAAAAATAACTTAAAAAAATGAAGGAGGAGCATGAATATCAAGACAATTTATATCTACAGATATAGAGACAAGATAAGGCTCACGCTCTTAATAGAAATGACCTATAGAACATACAAAAGATACTTGAACAATAACACACCAGATATCAAAATGGAAGGAAAGTTAGCAAAAATGATAGGGATTATAAACAAAAACGAAGAGAGAATCAATAACCCATCAACCAATAGACACAACATCTCCAATTATCGCATTCAATAGTACTAGTGGCTGAAGGAAATACAGGAGCTATGGAAGATAAAAAACACGATAGCTCAACAAGCAATAAAAAGGAAGAAAATAAAGACAATCAATAATAGAATAGAAAAGTGTTTCAAACTCCTACAAGATCAATCAAGAAGAATGATAGATAGTATACTAGACAGGTTCTGTAGGAAGATAGACACAAGCAGGCTGATCAAATACACTAGAACAAATGAGACCACAATTATCATAGACCCAAATGAAATAAAGCCCAAAGTCAAGGTCTATTTCAAGGAATGAACATGATACGAGAAGACAGCAGACCTGCAAAACTACTCAAACTGGCTCAGCAGATATGTACCAATTGATCACATCAACCCAGAATAGTATGACCAGTGCATAACCAGGATCAACACTCAAGAAATCCAAGAAGCAATTTAGGCAAAAAACAAGCACAGTGCACTGGGATCCACAAAAATGCCATATATCATATTAAGGAACCTAGGACCCAAGGGCCTCCAGCTATTAGAACAATTTACAATCAGATAATAGAAACAGGAAAAATCCCAAGAGAGTGGAAACAAGGAGAAATTTATTCAATCCCCAAACCTAAAGACTGGATGGAGGACATTAACATCATATAACCAATTACCCTCCTAGAAACAACAAGGAAAGTTTTCATGTCTATACTAAACAACAGAATAGTAGTAACATTAAATCAATACCATATAACATTAAGAAGCAACTGGGCAGGACTTCCAGGTAGCAGTATGCAATAGTCAATATACATAATAAACAACCTTTTGAAAGAAGCTAGAAAAGCAAAAAAAGAGGTGTAGATCTTCAACCAGGATATAAGCAAGGCATATAACTCAATAAATAAAGATATGATAATACTGGCATTGAAGCAGATCAAACTTTCAGAAAAAATTATCAACATCCTAGAGAACACCCTAACAGATAGACACAACCAAGTTATTATAGCACATGGATACACAGAAGAATACAAAGTTCAAGATGAAATCGATTAAGGAAATACTATATCTCCATTCTTGTGGAGGATCTTCTATGACTCTTGATACAAGAGATAGAGGACAAAAAGATGGGATATGAAATGAAAGTAACATAGAGCTCCAACCTTGCAATGAATAATAACAACTGAATATCTCAATACACCAGATTACAAATGATCACAACAATAGCATATATGGATGACATCACCTGATATGCTCCAAATAGATCCAACATACAAAGTATCCTGAATACGCATCAGAATTCCTCTACATTAATAATATACAGGCTAATGGAGACAAGTCATCATTTATTTGCATTAATGTGAGCAAAAATAATTGGGTATAAGAAGTCATACTGACAGGAACCAAGGTCACACCACTGAAAAAAAATAAAACAGCTCGTATCCTAGGAGTCTGGATCTCAGAAGACAGAAAAAAACATCAAAAACAACTAATTTGGAAAAAAATTGACAATACTACCAACCTCATTAAATGAAAAAGAATCACAGATAAACAGGTACGATACATAATTAACCACATACTATACCCAGCAGTTGAGTACCTCCTCAACAACATTGCCCTATCTAATAGAAATGCAATTGACTTAATAGCAAAATAGCAAAGTTTTCAAATATAAAATCAACTTATCCATAACAGCTCCTAATGCCATCATTCATGTAGACTTCAGATACAAACTCTTCAACATGTGGGACAAACAGGTCATACTATACGGAAAAAACTGGAAAAAAGGATTAATGGATTAGACACATATAGTAAAACAGCATGGATCAAATTGCTACAATTTCAGAATCAATACATGTTGAACACATCAATCCTAGAAGACAAATACCCATTCAGGATCAAAAAATGATAGAATCTCACAAACAACATCCTTAATATACTCAAAGTACAGGGCATCACATTTGAGATAACAAACCATACAAAAATCTGTACTATACATAGGAGAGGAAAGACAGCTATCAAAGACATTACATCAAGCAAATGGTATGACCGAAACAGCAAGCTCTGAGGAAAAGAGAAATCCTTTTCAAAAAGCAGCTTATGAATAACAATCCATCAAGACCCTTTATATGGCAACAACTTAGGACTAGGAAAGGTAGACAAGACAGGACTTCTGAATAGTTTCAAGACTTATGACAAATTATATGTATAGACCTAAATCAGAACTCTTATACAAATATAATAGAATTTCTTACTAGTGACATCAACAATAGCTTCTGCAACAATACCCCAGTTCTCCCATCCCAGTTACAAACAACAATCAAGTGGATAGTCACAGAATCAGATAGTGAAATTGCAATTTACAGGAAAAGAAGAATGATAGACCCAAACAAGATCATAGCAAATTATATGATATCACTACTATCAATATCTCCCCTCTTCAAATACAAAGGATGTAAGAAAAATAATCAATAATTGAGAAGCCAATACAAGGAATAAGGTCAATATATTGCAGAGCTAATAAGGACAAGAACAGTAAATGTAACAGTAGACAAAAGCTCAAAATCAGCTGATCCTCATAAAGATCAGTCAACAGAACAACAACACATGACAAACAGGCTGCATTCTACTCTCAAGAGAATCAATAAAGTACTACATGAGATAGAAGCAGAATCAATAACTTCAAGAACAATACCACAGCTATATATGAATCCATTCTCAGAAACAATATATCTAATACATAGTAGATTAACTGAATATTCAAGACTTATAGATCAGCACTTAGCTATAGCAAAAAACCTGAGTGAACTTAATGATTTGTAGATTTATACAGATGGCTTCTTTATCAAATACTCAGAGAAAAGCAGAATGGGACTAGGCTGGATCATAACCATCAAAGAGGGAAAACAATTAGCAGAATTTCAAGCAGAGACATATGATATACCCTTATCCACAAGAGCAGAACTAATAGCTATCATGACTGCAATAAGCACCATCAATATAAACAAAACAATCACCATCCTCACAGATAGTCCGATAGCAATCAACATATTAGGAGAGCATTCATCATAGAGAAGACATCAAAGAAATACACATCAGTCAAACCAAATCCTCAACAGCACCATTAGGGACCTAATAGAAATCAAAAGACTTGCAATCAGTTGGACAAAAGTTAAGAATCCTTTGATATCTTAGGCAATAAAAAGGCAGATCAGCTGGCATCAACAAACTTAACAGACAAACCTAAACACACCATAACAATAAATACACAAATCTCCACATCAACAAATATACTTATCAGATAGAACCAAAAACAATATGACTTCGAAATCAAGCCTCTAATGAGAAAAATATTCAAAAACAAATGAACAAGTAAATAGCAAACACTACAAAGAAACCAGAATTGGCTGAACCAAAAGAAATCTAAAGAAATTCACTGGCCTCTGACTCTGGAGCTCCTAATATTAACAGCACTTACAGTGATATCAACCAATATAAGAGATCATATAGACTAATCATTTAGAATTAAAACATGGATAGATGAATTACCTACTATGGATAAACTAAGTGAAAAATGTCCTGACATTTATCCCAATAACAAATGTAAAATCTGCAAACAGCACAAAGAAACCAACAATCATATCTTTCAATATGGTACGACATAAACAAGACTTCAGAAAGAGTTCATAAAGGCGTTGACAGAGGAAAGCACAGCAAGAGTCAAAGACAAATAGACAAAGCCAATCCAAAACAAAGGAAAGAGGTCACAAATAGCACAAGAACATAAGGAAAACATAAAAACAGGGCACAAAATCGAATGGAAGGATATAGTTAGGGGAGTTATAACACATGATATGATACAAGTAGCAGAGACCATAACAAATGACCGATCTAGAGCACTGGAAACAATCTGAAGAGCAACACACAAGTTCTGACAAGCCAAATGAGAAGCTTGAAAACTTAGATATGATATCACAATAGAATGTAAAAAAAGTTAAAACATAAATAAAAAACTTAAACATCAGAAGAAACAAGCCAACAGCAAAACAAACAATTAACGAACCTTATTACGAAGCTAAAACTCACCAATAACATAGGTTATAAAAAGTTTCGAGGCTGATTCAGAGCCAGAATAGGCCCAAATCGACCTTAAGAAATACCTAAAGAACAGTTTTGTGGAACTATACATAGAACTAACAAACATAACAAAAAAAACTTTAAAAAATAGCTACTTTCCTTTTTTCTTCTTTTCTATCAATATTAGTGCTAGTGAAGTTTTGACACGCTAGCGCTCACTAAGGTAGACTATAACAAGTTACAGGGTTTCTAGTAATAGAATACTGAGTCATAGTGTTTTTCTCCTTTCATAATTGTATAGACTTGCAATTAAATTTACATACATAAGCCTGTATTAATGAAAAAATAACTCAATGGCAGGACTTCACCAGTTTAAAAATATATATATACTGTATATATATATATAAATAATTTATCTATTGTACATAGTACAATAATTAATTTAATTAAATATCTCAAAAATATTTATTCTATTTTAAATATACAAATGATTTGTTAATAATTCATTTTATAATTTATTTTTATTTTTTATTTTTTTTTAACTGATGAAGTCCTGCCATTGAGTTTTTATTTATTCATTAATATAGGCTTATATACTCAAATTTAATTGTGAGTCTATATATTTATGAAGGAAAAAAACACTATGACTTAGTATTCTATTATTAGAAACTCTGTGACTTGCTGCAGTCCACCTTGGTAGGTACTGGCATATCAAGACTCCACTAGTATTAATATTAATTGAAAAGAAAAAGAAAGGGAAGTAACTGTTGTTAAGGGTATTCTATATTATAATGTTTGTAAGTTCTATATATAGTTATTCAAACCAGTCCTTAAGGTATTTGTTCAGATCTATTTGAACTTGTTCAGGCTCTGAATCTGACTCAAAGGATTTGATGACTTGTGTAATTGATGAGTCAGGACTTTGTGATATTATTTGATGGTTAGTTGTATTTTGTTTGACTTGTCCCTTCCTATGCTTGAGTTTTTTCCCTATGTTTTGACTTTTTTCTCAACTGATTGTAATGTCACATTTCCATTTTCATACTTCTCACTTGGCTTGTCAGAATTTGTGTGTTACTTCTCTGATTGTGTCTAGTGCTCTGATTCTATCTTTGATTATAGATTCTATTACTTAGATCATGCCATGTGTTATAACTCCTCTAACAATATCTTTCTATTCAACTTGATACCCTTCTTGAATATTTTCATTGTACTCCTGTATTATTGATGTTCTTTTACATTTGCTTTGAATCAGTTCTGTCTATTTGCCTTTAGCTCTTGCTGCACTTTCCTCTTTTAGGTCCTGTGGGTAATCTTCCTGGAGTTTTATTTGTGTTGTGCCACATTGGAAGATATGATGGTTTGTTTCTCTATGCTGTTTATAGATCTTATACTTGTCATTTAAATATATGTCAGGGCATCTTTTATTTAGTTAGTCCATAGTAGATAGTTCTCCCATCCATGTTTTGATTCTGAAGGAATAGTCTGTGTGATCTCTCATATTGATTGTTATTGTTGTAATTTTGGTTATCATTAGAAGCTTGAATGTTAAGGGCCAATGGATTTCCTTGGATTTCTTTTGGTTCAGCCAGTCCTGGTTCCTGCGCAGTATTCACTATTTACTTGCCCATTTGTTCTTAAGGATCTGTTTTATTAGGGGCTTAATTGCGATATCATATTGTTTTTGGTTCCATCTAGTTAGGATATTTATTGTAGTTGCCATCTGTGTATTAACTGTTATAGTGTGCTTGGGTTTGTCTGTGATGTTTGTAGCTGCCAACCAGTCTGCCTTCTCATTGCCTGGGATGCCTGAGTGACTTTTGACTTTTGTCCAGTTAACTATTAGTCTTTTGATTTGGATGAGATCTATGATAGTGCTACTAAGAATTTGGTTTGACTGGTTTGTTTTCCTTGTATGTCTTCTCCTAGTTGTGGGTGCTCTTAGCATGTTGATCACTACCTGGCTGTCTGTGAGGATGGTAATAGTTTTGTTTGGACTGATGGTACTTATTGCTATTAGCATAGTCATTAGTTCCGATCTTGTGTATAAGGGGGTGTCATGTGTTTCTGTCTGAAATTCTGTTACATGTTTTCCATTTTCCATGATTATGATCCAACCTAAACCCATTCTACTTCTTTCTGGGTGTCTAGTGAAGGAGCCATCTATATATAGCTTAAATTGTTGAGTTCACTGATCTCTGTTGCAATAGCTGTAAGCTGATCTATGAGATTTTGATATCTGACTAGTCTACTACGTATTAAGTATATTATTTCTGAGAGTGGATCTATGTGGATCTGCGGTGTCCTCCCTGGAGTTGTTAGTACTGTTTCCCTTTCTTGCAGTGCTTTTTTGATTCCTTTAGAGGTGACGCGTAATCTATTCCATGTATCCTGTTGTCCTGTTGTTGGGTCTTGGTTAGGGTCAATCAGTTTGGAGCTGTTATCTACAGTTATGCTGACAGTTCTTGCCCTGATCAATTCTGCTATGCATTGGCCTTATTCTTTATATTGGCTTCTTAGTTACTGGTTGTTTCTTCGGCATCTTTACACTTGAAGAGGGGTGATATTGATAGGAGTGATATCATGTGGTTGGCTATTATCTTGTTTGAGTCTACCATTCTCTTTTTCCTATATATTGCGATTTCTCCATCTGATTCTATAACTATCCATTTGATGGTTGTCAGGGGCTAAGATGGAAACACTAGGGTGTTATTACAGAAGTTGTTGTTTGTGTTGCTGGGAGGGGAATCTGATATATTTGTGTATGATTTCAGATTTGGGTCTATGCATATAATTTGTCGTAGGTCTTGAAACTATCTTGGAGTCCTTCTCTGTCTACCTTTGTGTGTTCTGAGTTTCTGCCATATGAGGGGTCTTGATAGGTCATCATTCATAAGCTGTTTCTTAAAAGGATGTCTCTCTTCTTTAACGCTGGTCTGTTTTGGTTATACTATTCTTCTGATACCATGTCTTTGATTGCTGTCTTCCCTCCCTGAGGGGTGATGCATAGGGTCATGTGTTCTATTGTTTCAAATGTGATACCCTGTATCTTGAGCATGTTGAGGATACCGTTCGTGAAGTTCTGTTATTTTTTTATCCAAAAGGGGTATTAGTATTCTAAGATAGGTGCATTTGACCAATACTGGTTTTGGAGTTGTTGTAGTTTGATCCATGCTGTTTTGCTGTATGTATCGAAGCCATTGATTCTTTTGGACCAGTTGTTTCCATATAACAGAACCTGTCTGTTCCATAGGTTGAAAAGTTTGTATCCAAAGTTTATATAGACAATAGTATTATTGGCTATCCTTGGCAGGTTGAATTTGTGCTTAAAGATTTTGACTATCTTGCTGTTTAGTCAGTCATATTCTTGTTATAAAGGGTCATGTCATTGAGGAGATACTTGACTGCTGGGTATAAGACTTGGTTTATTATGTAATGTGCCTGCTTGTCTGTTATTTTCTTCCATTTGAAGAGGTTAACTGTGTTATCTATCTTTTCTTGGATAAGTTGTTTCTGATGCTGTTTTTTCTTATCTTCTGATATCCAAACTCCCAGTATACGTACCATCTCATTTTTCCTCAAGGGTATAACATTAGTCCCAGTCAATGTGACTCCTTGTTCCTAGTCTGCCTTGCTTGTATTGATGCATATCAGTGAAGATTTATCTCCATTGACTTGTATGTTATTGATGTGGAGAAACTCCGATGCTATGTCAAAGATACTTTGCATTTAGATCTGTTTGGAGTATACCAGGTTGTATCATCCATATATATTGTTGTCGAGACCATTTGTAATCTGGCATGTTGAGGTATCCTAAGGTTGTTATCTGTTGCAAGATTGACATTCCATGTCATTTCTATTTTGTATTCCATTTTTCTGTCTTCAATTTTCTATATTAAGGAATCATAGAAGATCTGCCATAGCAATGGGAATATGATATCTCCTTGATCGATCCCATCCTAAATCTTGTATTTCTCTGTGTATCCATATACTATTATAATTCTGTTATGTCTGTCTGTTAAGGTGTCCTCTATTATGTTTATTATTTTTTCAGGGAACTTGATACACTTAAGTACCAGTATCATCATATCTTTATTTATCGAATCATATGCTTTGCTTATATCTTGGCTAAAAATCGATATCTCCTTTCCTGCTTCTCTAGCTTCTTCTGAAAGATTGTTCATTATATATATTGGCTATTATGTACTACTGCCTAGAAGTCTTGCCCAGTTGCTTTGTCTTGTGAAGATCTTCCTAATCGTCAAAAATGGTTGCAATCTTGGGGTAACCGGTTGAATATTCAAAACACACATGTTTCAGGGAGTGCAGCCCTGCCATTTTTTGTTTGATAAAGTTGATTTTTTCTATCTGTGACTGCCCTGAAACTAGGTCTGGGTCGATGAGGGCCTTCTTAGGTCTCTTAGCTTTTGAGTATGTTGTGTCTCTAGTTGATCCTTGCTTATTCCCTTGACTTTCTATTTCGTAAATGAAGGTTGTCTGTTCCATAATATTTAGGAAAAAAATCTGAGCTTGTTGCCCAGGAGAGTTTGGATTGCTGATAGAGGTAGTGATAATAGGGGTCGATGGTTTTGTTTATTCCATTTCTTTTTCCAGCTCTGTTATTTGGGTTGGAGCCTTGATTTCTATCTCACAGTTCGCTTCAATTGTTACTACCTTCTCCTTTCCTTTTTCCACTGCTCTTCCTGATGTTTTTTTCTGGATCACGAATCTCATGCCAAGTGGAGTATGTCTGAGTTGTGCTGTTGGGGTTGTTGCTTTGGATTTTATAATTCTTTCATTGTTTCTTAACAGTCTGTTTTCATTGTAGTCTAATATTGTTTGCTTGGTGCACTTCTGGTTTCTTGTGAGGTGGCCATATTTTTTTCACTGTGGCTACTTAGTAGCAGAGAACGAGTTGGTTTTTGTATAATTGCCTAATAAGAAAATTTTTTTTTCGTTTTGAAATTTTTCAAGTAAAAGTTTTTTATGGTAAAAGACTCTATTTTATAATTTATTTATATAATAAAGATACTAATATTAATAAATTTTAAAAAATAAATTAAAACACAATATAATAAAAAAATTATTTTATATAATAAAAATAAATAAGTTTATCTTTGGCAATTAATATTGAAATGAATTTTTTATATTATTCTTCTGTTATCTACTATACAAGATTCATATTTTTAATAATTTTTTAATGAATCAACTCCACAATTCAGATTTCTTGTTCAGCAACTCTAAAAAGTTTAATTTTATATGAATATCAATCAAGCATATTATTGTGGACTAACCCAATAAGTTTGTTGCTAATCCATAATATTTTATATAATTCAAACAACTTACAAATACTTATAACTGATACAAAGAATAGAATGTCTTCTATAATGAATACTTGGGAAGGCAGAGATATGGTGATTGACTTGATCAAAGATAAGTATCTTTTTATTCACATTCTATTTCTTTTGTATATTACTAACTCTTATCTCTAGTTACAATAAGGACTGTTTTCTAACACATTCAGTACTACTTTTTCAATATACATTGGTAAGCTATTTATACTTTTCTAACTAACAGTAAACTATTTACTTTATAATTGGCTATATTAACTCTAAACTTTACTAAACTTTTCATACTTTGTCAAATATACATAGTTCTCTTATCAGTACCCAAGTCTTAATCTATAGTTTCTTATTTTGTGCCACTCAATTTTTTATGTTAGACTTTTGAGCTTTTTGAATCTAGACTATTACATATAAATAGTATTACCAATGTGACCCTAACAATATATACAATGGAGTTATTGATAAATTCAAGTAAAGTATAACTTGAGTTTTACACATCGATAACAGATATATAGACTTCTAGAAACAAGGAAGGATATTTTGACATAACTTGTTCTTGACTAATTTCAACATTTGAAATGAACGAAGTAGTTTTAGATCTTAAATATATTCATTTTTCTCATTCTTCCAAAACAATATATAATGAACTTACAACAATTATTTTTAAATAGAATTTTGACAATAAAATTATATTTATTACAATTGATAATAGTACAAATATGGTAGTAGGAATCAAGCATTTGGTATCAATTCAATGATTAGGATATATGACTCATATATTACAATTAACAATTAACAAAATTAGTATCTATAGAAATATCTATAATATGGACTAAATAATTGATTAGTTTTTTTTCTTCAATTAAACAAATAGTATATTTAATAGTTATACAAAATAATTGGAATTTTTTAAAATTTATCAAGTTATAATTGATATAGAATCTAGATAAAATTTTACTTTTTATATTTGAGATCAGCTTTTGGACTTAAAAGATGCAATAATAATTTTATCAATATATATTTCATAACTTAAGGAACAAAATAGCAAAAAAGATTTTAACTGATTCCATAAAATTATATTTATTGAGTAAGAGTGACAATTTATGGAAGAATTAGTTAAATTATTAGATCCTTTTAAAGAAGTAACATAATTTTTAAGTAGTAGTATATATCCTATATTAGGATTTATTTATTCTATAATTAACACATTAATTTAACAATTAAAGTTAATATCTAAAGAATCTGATAATGATTTAGAAAATTATAATAATCATAAAAATGTATTAGTTAATGCTGATTTATATTCTGTTGAAAAAGAAACAAATATAGAAATCGAATATATTGAAAGCAAATCAAAAAATGATCAAAATTAGATATATCAAAATTGCAAAATATGAAAAGAATGATTAATATTATTAAGAAAAAATTATATAATGCTCTTAAATATTATTGAAATATTTCTTCGAAATCAAGAACTATAGCTAGATTGTTAAATTTATATTTTAAATCACTAAGAAACATGACATTAGAATATTGACAAAATATATATAATATTTTACATAATGAGTTACTTGAGTTAATTTAAAATTCAATATTAATTCTTTATCTAATTCAAATTATTCATATAATGATATATTTCAACAAACTAATTATAGAAATTTTACACAAAAAAGTATTACATTATTTTATTTATCAATTAGTTTTCAAGAAATTTCTTCAAATAATATTTGTATAGATGAATTAATAATTATTTAGTTATGCTGGATACTAAGCTGACTGAAAATTTTTATATTTGATAGGTTAATACTATGAAAATATTTCCTAATATTGCTAAATTAATATATAAATATTTAACAATTTCTGCTACTTCTGTTCCAAGTAAATAATTATTTTCAGATACAGGACAACATATATTTATTTGAAGATTTAGATTACACTGTTTTCCAAAAAGAACAACACCTGATCATCAATCTTTAAGTGTTAAAATTTTGATCAGATTAGATCAAATTATGATAAAATTTATAATATAGATAGAATATAAGTATACTTAAATAATATATAAGTTAAAATAAATATTAAATTAATAAAAAAATTTTTTTTTGAATAATTTTTTAAAAATTTACTGTTGCATTATTTTTAAAGTTTTTTAAAAAAATAATAAATTTTATTTATTTATATAAAATTTATATATATAATTATACAAATATATTTGATTTCTATTACTATCTTATATAACTACCTTTTGCATTAATAATATCATCAATTCTTTTAGACATTATTTTTATATTTTTTTATAAGTTTTTTTAACAGTTTTATTATAAATCTCTAATAAATTATTTTAAAGAATTTCTTTGTCATTAATATAAATCTCTAAATTATTAATTCTTTTTTTAATATTATTCTAGATATTTTCTATTGAATTTAAATCTGAAGATTGTGATGGTCAAGAAATAGTTTTAATTTTATTATTTTTTAACTATCTTTGAACTATTTTGGTCTTATATTTAGAATTATTATAATATTAAAATATAATATTTTTAGGAACTAATGATAATATCTTAATGAATACATTAATTCTTCTTTTAAAATTTATTTATAAAGCTCTACATTAAGATTTTCTTTAATTCTAGATAAATATCCTGTATTATAATAAGTAAAATATCTCTATATGTTAATATTATCTTTATTAAATTTAGTTATAGGAATTATAAGTTGATCCTTTAAAGGTTTGTGGATTTTCTCCAGCAATATTTACATTCTTTAGTTTCAAAAAGTTGAAATTTTGTTTCATCAGACCAAACTAATATACTTCAATCTTCTATAGTTCAATTTTTATATAATTTTGCAAATTCTAATTAGATTTTTTTATGTTTTTTACTTAAAAAAGGTTTCTTGCACCATGTATATGCTTTAAATCCATTTTTCTTAAGAATTCTTTAATTATGTTGATACTAATATTTATTTTTTCATATTTTATTATGGATCTATATATAATTGTTTCTAAAATTTTAAGTCTACTTACTATGTTTTTATTATAAATTTCAATATTGACAATTTTAAAATCCTTAATTATACAACCAAAAATTATAAAATTCATATATATTATATCTTAATACTAGTTTTATTATATTTTTTTCAAAAATTTTGAGCATGTAATTTTTAAAATTTTATTATTGTTAAAATTTTTTTCTTTATCAAATTTTTACTTTTGGAGAATTTAGATTGGCTGTTATCATAAATCATATAAGAATTAATAAAAAAAATATTTATAAATAATAAAACTTTAAATTATATTAATAAAAATTTTTTTTGAAAAATATAAGAAATAGAATAAGTATTAAGACATAATATATATAAATTTTATAATTTTTGATTGTATAGTTAATGATTTAAAAATTGTCAAAGTTAAAATTTATAATAAAAACATAGTAAGTGGACTCTAACTTTTGGAAGCAACCGTATATCCATGGTGGTTTTACATTTTTCTTTTAGAATTTTTCAAATAACAATATGTTCTTCACATAGAGTAAGTTTAGGTGAATGACCAGGAATAGGTTTATTTTCTAATTTGTTTGTTTTAAGATTTTTTTTTTAAGTCTAGATATAGTGGAATAATGAACATTGTTGCTAATTTTGGCAGCAACTTGACGTAATCTATAACCTTCTTCTAATAAAGTAATAGCCTTTGCCCTTTTCTCTATAGATAACTATCTTGAAAACATTTGGTTTATACAAGGTTTGAATAAATTTTTGCATTTTTATATTTTTACAAAAAAATGCAAAAGTCGTGCAGCGTAAATTTTTATTAATTGCATCATAAAAAATTTTTTTATATTTTAATCACTATTCTACTGTATACACCAAATAGATTAGATTATACACTGTATATACTACTAATTTCATCATGATTTGATCTGATCTGATCAAAATTTTAACACTTAATGATCGACGATCAGGTGTTGCGTTCTTTTTGGAAGACGGTGTAAATTCAGGATTAGTAGGAAAGATGATATTTTTAAAACGGAATTTAAAAATAATTGATACTTACAAAACTCAAAATATTAATAAATTAGTAGAATTAGATGAAAATACCTAATAATATAATTATATTAATAATTTGTAATTCGTTAATTTTTATTAATAAAAAATAGTATTAAATATTGTTAAAGAGTAATTCGTAACTAATATGCATAAATCAATTATATAACAAAAAGCCTGATGAGATTGAATTTTTATACAGTATAATGGACGAAAATAATAGGCCAGCAATGCGACACCTACACGTAACATGATATGTATGCGCCTTGATAAAATATCTGTAATTATATAAAATTGGTATATAAGCATGTAATTAATCTTAAATTAGAGAGACAACTTGACCTTTGATAAAACTGTTTTTATATTCGCGCTCCTACATTGCAATAGTAAAACTTGTGCTCAGCTCTATTGACTAAAAGACCAAAAGTTCAGTGACAATCAGTAAACCGCTAAAGGAACTGTAACTAAAGGTTGTGAAATGAGAACTACGTTTTGTTTATCTGGATTAGAGTGAAAGTGAAGTTAAGACTCAGCCAAGTCGAAACACATCTTGAGGCCTAAATTAAATCAGAAGATACGAGTTGAAGATCTGGTATAGTGACCGACTTGCCACCCCTGTTAACAACAGCAAGTCATTCTTCTGATTTTTTATAATCTATAAATTATAAAATAAACAAATTATTAAAAATCAATTTCCTTTAATAAGCTAATTATATTTTCTATCTCATAATAAAATATATGAACGAACCAAGAAAAAAATAATAAATAATAAAATTCTAGTTATCAAAATTCTATACCTCCCATTCTTAAATAATTATAAATGCCATACCTTTATTTCCCTTGATATATTTTTATTTTCGCTATAAATTTGCAAGCTATAGATATAATATTTCTCTCCGAAAAAAGAAATAGAATAATTAAATCTAGAAAGAAAGATCGTAATAAATTAGCATAAGAACAGAATTTTTTTTAACAAATCATTTACAACCCAAAACAATGTCTACTTACTATTGTACGTAAAAATAAAAATAATATAGCAAATTAGTGGCAACTACCATCCTGATCGATTTGATCGACTGAAGAAAAGTAATATTAGTTAAGAACTGTGGATCGCGACTCAGTAATCAGATATGTATATATTTTATTTGTAATTGATTGGTGGATCAATAAATTGAATATTTATCACCTGATTTATTGAATATTCAAACTTCAGGGGTACAAATAAATATTCGAATAAATCAAATCAAATATAATCACTAAGTATTGTTGTCAGAGTGATGATCGATCGATTGATAGTGTCCAATTGTTGATTGATTGTATCATTTTTGTGTACCGTACTACTGTGCCAATTTATAAAAGGATTTTTTGATTTGCTTGTAGATCGTAAAAATCGAACATTGAACAGACCTCCGTTTGAAATGGCGAAAATAACCGAAAAAACAAAGGAATTAATGAAAGCAGCATTAGGTTATTTTATAAGCACTCTAGATTTTCTTAACTATTAAATATATTTATTGATTATATAGTTATTCTAAATTAATAGGTATGTTTTCTAAAGAAGTTTATAATAAAATAAATTTTAATTATTGATGGTGTTTATTGATTTTTTATCAAATAATGCTTATAGGGGGCAAGTTTTTGCTTGCATATTTTCAAATTTGTTTCGCGAATACGCTTTAACATATTATCGATCGTCGAACTTATAGATAGTAAGTTTTCACAGCATATTTTGAAGAAAAATGGTTTAACTATATTATCTATTGTCGAATTATAGACTGTAAGTTTATGCAAGCATATTTTCAAATTGTTTCGAAATTCTTACGAAAAGTGCTTTAACTATGTTAT
>CAJVPT010002648.1:0-17116 GCA_910592055.1 Acaulospora colombiana
ATGTATAGTTTACAAAGGTTTAATAAAGCACACCTAACTAACCTAACAGAGGGTTAATTTAAAAAAAAAAAAAAAAAAAAAAAAACAAGAACAATCTTCACTAAAGAAGAATTGACTAATAAAAAAAATAAATAAGGTTTTGATTGAATGAAACAAATACTTAGTCAGGCTCTTAGGCACAAATAGAATACTCTCAAGTTTGATAGCCAAGGTACTTAATGGTATAGAAGCTAAGGCCTGTTATATATTAAAAAATCCTTATACATTGAATAAATAAAACTTTACAGTAGTATGTTTTACAACAAAAGAAGTACTGACAAGAGCTTGCAAGCAATATATTTTTTTGCAAGGTCTAAGACTATTCTGGTGTAAAAGCCATAGGAAAAACTATACGGGATCCTAAACCTAGAACTGAAAGATTAAGAGGAAAACTGAAGTATAGAATAGTAGAAATAGATACTGAATCCATATCAAATTTACTATCAGACAGTAAATCGATAAGCTCTAATATAACCATTAAATATAAGTGATCAACTAATCAAAGTAAAAGGTATAAGGTCCGAATGGTAACACTCCACAAAGACACCATAGAATCCTAGGCCATCCAGCAATAAGAAGTAATAGGGTACCATTGGGAAATCCTAAAAGTTTACCAGAAAATCAAAATAGAAGACAATATAATGAACCAGAGTTTGAAGATGAGCAAAATCCACTAAAGCTTATATTGACAAATTTGGAAAAACTAAATGGAAGAATTGCCAAGCTTGAAGATTCAACTGATAAAAAAGAGGAGGATCAGGATGGGCTGACCACTTTCAAAATATCACACCAGTTAATTAAGATAGATATGGGAAGAAAGAACCTGGTTCTCTCTCAAATAAGATTTATAATAAGGCAAAATACGAACTATAGATTCAGATGAAACTGTAGGACAAGGTGGTGACCTAAATATAGATAAATTCCTACAAAAAATGCATATTACCTTTTTGAAAAACCAAAATATAGATGAGCAAATAAAGAATACAAAAGGGATAGAAAATGATATTCAAAAAAAGTAGTAAGAATAGGTACATATAACATCAGAGATACAATAGACAAGACAAATCAACAAAGTCTTATTGAAGAGATGCAGGAACAAGGAATAGGTATAATAGGAATATACAAAACTAAGTTAATCCAAATCAATATAAAATGGGCTTTTGAAAATCAAAAAATCTATAAGCATTTTTATAGCACCAATAAAGACATATCATTTAGAACAGGGGTCAGTCTCCTAATCAGGAAAGATTTGAAAAAGAAAATAACATCGATAGAAAAGGAGGAAGATTATATAATAGCAGCTAACTTCCTCATGAAAAAGAAAAAAGTTTGTATTATACAGATTTATATTTCTTCAGACAAACAATGATATAAAAAGGTATAAGAGAGGTTAATTAGTCTTATCAAAAGGAAGCAGAGACAAAGCTTTCATATAATAGTGATGAGAATTTCAATACTGTCTATAATCTATTAGAAGATAGAACAACATCCTTCAAGGCTAAGTTCAGAGCTTATTGGCATCCTGAAATTCCACTGTTAAACTTTCTGGATAAATGGGATTTTATAGATACCCAGGTAGTATGGGAAGGCAAAAATAAAATTCCAATATGGTAAGATGCCACAAGCAGTAATAGAATTGATTATATTTGAATATCACAGGGCCTAACAAGATATCTGTTACTGTGATTTGATAATCAAAAAATACAAGAAGTTATAGGGTATAATTATACTATGCTTATAATTATTCTCCATGATGAAGATCTCTTTATAAGAAGCTCAACTATCAAATCAAAAAAATAAAACAAAAGACAAATCAATATAAAAGAATCTTTATAAAAACAATGGCAAGACTATCAAGAAAACTTGGATTATAAGTTCAAGATAAAACTAGAACCTCTTCTTCTAGAAGAACCTGAAGTAAACAAAGAAGAAAAATTTATAGACAAGATTTAAGAAGTCTTTAAAGAATAAATGTGTAAAGCAGCTTTTAACAAGCTTAAAACTAAAAATATTATATCACTAAAGATGGGTTCCTAAAGAGAGAGGCAAGGACAAAAGTCAAATATCACTCACTAAGAAACATTAAAATTTTTAAATTAATAACTATAAAAAAACTATCCACAACTGTTCTCCATTATTCAAATCATTGATTTATAGTATTTCCTGACTTTTGTTCCTATTAAAGTAAAGAGTTATAAATTTTGTCCCTCAAAAAGGAACATAAGTGATTTGTGAAATTTTATATGCTACTTACTTTAGGGATCCATCATTACACATTACATAAAGAAAGAAATGATAAACATAGCCTTGAATTTGTTAAATACAGAAAAGCCTTGCAACTAAAAAAACTTCTTAAGAAAGCTGAAATCACAAAAGTAATAGAAAAACTACAAAACCTTTGCAAGAAAATAGAAAAATATAATGCCACTCACAACCCATATTATTAGATCAAAACTTATTGTATGCAATATAGCATCTCCAATATGTCCTAGGTATTATTAAAAAAAAATATCCAAGATACAATAGAAGATCTAAAGTTCATTAATAAAAGACTTGAAGCCAAAAAGACAAGAAATGCTATTAAAATTGTATTAGAACAAAGATGTGATAATCTAAAAAACAATCAAAAAAGGATAGTAAGCTCCTTAATTAATAAAGAAAGGAGTAAGATTATACTAGACAGGATCAAAATTAGATAAGGTGATATCGAATATATAACAACAGAAAAACATGAAATTGAAAAAGAGATAAGACAATATCACCTAGAAGCCTTTAAGAGAAGAGAAGCCAATTTTGATAACCTAACAGAAGATTGGAAAGAGAAGTACAATCCTAGAAACAATATTCAAGAGAACTGGTATAAAAACCTTCTTGAACCAATCTCACAAGAAGAATTATGTGAAATACTCCAGATGCTTCCCAATAACAAGGCTCCAGGTAAATATCAGATTATTAAAGAGATTAAGTCAGGAAGGAAAAGAATACCTAAGGAAAATACTTAACAACTTCTTGAAATGGAAAATTACTTCTATATCCTGAAGGCAAAATCATATACAGTATATTCTATAGCCAAGCAAAGCCTTGAAATTGTAAACTTTTAAATATGAGACCTATTGTATTATTGGAGACCACTAGAAAGTGTTTCACCAAAATTCTGATTAACAGAATGGGAAATATTTGTAAGATTAATAATATCCTCAGAGAATCCAATTATGTAGAGTTGCTAGGAGAAAATATAGCAGAACTAATCCAAATTCTGAATAACATCTGTGAAGACGTGTGAAAGAACAAAAAAGAACTGTGAATATTGTTCCAAAACATAACCAAAGCTTATAATACTATTAGTCTGGATATGTTGGTAAAAGTGATGGAAATAATCAAGGCACCAAAAGGTTTTATCAAGATCATAATAAGCCTTTTCAAAAATAGAGAATTCAAAGTTATATTTGAAGATGATCTTATTAATCCTATAAAATTAGGGAATGGAATTGATCAAGGAAAAACCATTTTACCATTAATATGGAGAATCTTCTATGACCCTTTACTATACAAAATCCAAAATGATACAAATAGAGAATATAAAATATCAGTTACTTGGAATCCCGACTACAATAGTCACAAGGTTGAAAAGTTAGAATTAAAACATACTGCGATAGCCTTTATGGATAATATAATATGGATAGCAAGATCCAAGGAAGATATAGAAAAAATCTTGAAGACAGCAAGAATCTTCTATAGAGTCAATAACTCTTAAATCAATAGTAACAAATTAGTTTTAGTTACTATTAACAATCCTAATTATTATCCAAAATGAAAATATACTTATATTTTCAATTGATTAATAAATTAATAATCTAGCATAGTTACAGATACTCAAAAAAAATTATAGTATAATATATTATTTTATATATTTTTATTATATTTATTTATATTGAAAAAACACATATTTAAAAATAAAAAACTCTTTTCGCTAATCTTCTGATCATACACAAAAAAGATGTTTGCAAGAAGTTTTATACTTCTTTGCTAATAAAGTCTTTATACTTTCATTAAAACAACTTGAATCTTGTCTTCATATATCTCTCTTACCCTTCCTTACTTGTTTATAAACTCTTTGAATAAAAACTTGGGTCTCTAGAGACCTGAAAAGACCCAAGTATACACTTCCTCTACTAAAGGCAAGAAGGTTTCAAGAAGTAAAAGAACTGACAAATAGAGTGCCAACTTACAGAGCTGAAGTGATAGAAATAGAGATTTTGTTGACAGGGGAAGGCTTATTATTTACCTTCATAAGCTTTTCTATCTCTCTTAAAGTGTTTACTGTTTTTTATGGTTTTTCTTGGAAAATTTTATCTACTGCAGTTTGATTTAGAATTTTAATAGCTCAAGATCACCAAGATTTTGATTGGCTGACATGAAACATGTTAGTAACTGAATATAAACAAGCTCCTACCAGTCACTTTATGTGTTTTGATGACGTCATTGATAATTGAAAGAGTTGATTGATGCCCATGTCTACCCCACTTCTCCAATTGGATTAACCTATAGATACAGTTTTATGAGGCCAATAAGATATGAACAACAATTTCCCAGGTGATAAAAAAGCTGCTATTGTTTAAGTTGAGATCTTTTTCTCCTATTATTCTGATTAGGCAAAGTTCAAAACCAAGGTCTTTTTTTTATCCTGATCAGACAATAAGATCAAATAGTTACTAGTCCATACTAAGCTCTAACCCTTTGATTATAGTTGAGAATGTATTTTTCCAGAAATTGTTAAAGGATATCGCAATCGACAAGAATTTCTACTGCTCTTCTGATATTCTCCCACCATTGTGAAGCAAAAAAATCTTTGAAGAATGACTATTTTGAGCAATAGAAGATATACACCAGTAAAATTCCTTTAATTAGGTATGGCTACTGAAAGATATTATACTGAAATAACATGACTCAGTTTTTACTAGGTCACATAAGAACCTGGAATCCATCATAAGTCACTTTTTAATTACAGATGGATAAAAAATCACTGCCCAAAGAAGGTTGGAAGCAATTGTGTCCTGGAAGTAAAGGCTCCCACTAGGTGATAAGTCTTCTCAGATGGTATATGAGAAGAAAATCAAGATTAAGAATGGATAAGTTCCTCAGATGGTCAGAAAAAGAAAGGATATCCCAATTGGACATTTCTTATCAAGAAGAGATCTTGAGAAGCAGGTCTTTGAAGGAAGCTGGAAATATTTTTTTTAATTTTTATCTTTTTATTTTCTTGTTGACTACTTAGACATTTTTAGATATCCCACCTTTTTTTCAACCCATCCTTTTGTAGTTTCTTGTATTCTAATGGCTTGGATTGATATACAGCAGTAACAACCTGCTGACAATGATGCAATGGACTAGGAGGGTTTTTACCCAAAGATATTGTGAAGCAAAATATTGTCCCCAAGGTCAAACTTAGAGGCTATTATGCTTACGACAAGTTAGTTAGATTATAATAATAGTTTAGCTGTAATATGTATTATGCTGCTAGAATAAAAATGTATTTATATTTTTAATTGATTAATAAATCAACAATTTAACTTGGCTATGGGTATATAAAAAAAAAAAACCACATATTTAAAATTAAATTCTTAGTCATAAACTCTTTTTACTAATTCTCTTTTTTTTAAAAAATTTTCTTTTTTGACAATTTTTTTGAAAAAAGTGAATCTGTTTAAACATATATAAAAAAACAACATATTCTTCAAATCAAGCTATCAAGTTCTTTTAATATATATATAACAAGCTATTTAGAAACACCAAAGAAAGAGGTAAATATTGTTTTACTAATTTTCTATTACTTTTTTTTCTTAAAAATTTTTTTTTAAAAAAAAAAAAGAATCTGTAAACTGATTAATAGTCAGAAAAAGGGAGTCAATATCAACTTCACATAGTTTACAGCCAGGCCAGTACAGGTTAACACCTTTCTTGATACTGCAAAAAACTCAAGAAGCAATTAAGTTTATTCAATAAATCAAGTTACTTTAGTTACTCAAAGATTCAGAAGGATATCAAAGCTTCCTAAAGACAAGATAATCTTAACATATAGTATATACACACATATACAATATACATATCTTCCATCTTGGCATGCAAATATGAATACATAAAAAGTAGACAAACAAAATAAGTATATATATAAAAGTAACAAACAAATACACATGTATATATATAACTTATGATTTAAACAAGTTGATCAACATTTCACATAAACATAATAACAATTTGTAAAATTCAGATAGGATCTTTAATATAAATAAATACAGTAAATATATCAAAACAACACAACAAGATTTTTTTGTATTACCTAATCAAAAAACATAAACAACAATAATTTCAAAAAGGTTTATTTGTAACCTAAATATATAGTAGATTACTGATAGATATACTGTAAATAAGCAATCATATAACTAATAAATAAATCTAAATCAGTAACAAATATAAATAAAGCATAATATATATTATAGATAGTCAATAAAAGAGAAGAAAATATAGTAAACACTTCAATTAATCTTTCAATAAAACATAATAAATATTCTATTCTATAGACCTTACAACAATTACTAAAACAAAAAATTAGTGAACCTTATAGACTAGTAGCCTTATCACCAGAAACATATACTATCTTAAATAGTATTATAGCAAGATATTAGAAATCAATATGACAACTTTTCATAAGAAACGAATTCTAACTCAATATATCATATATCTTTGACAACAAGGTAAAGAGGTTAAAGAAGATCTTTTATAACTTTACAATAAAGATAAATTTATAGAAATATTAAAAGTCAACATAAATTAGAGTAATAATCAATGAAGATTATCAAATAAATAGATAATGAATTAACAATAGACAATAAAGTAACAATAATATATGCACAGAAGATGGAAGAATTGGAATCACAAAAACTCCAAGAAATAGTAAAAAAATGATGCATTAGTGAATATAGCTCCTATACTACTAGTAATAGAAATATGACATTATCAATAAATCGTTACTTCATAAAAAAAAAGAAACTTATAGATTAGATGTAATGATAGCTAATATTCCAGAAAAAATAGAAGATAAAATTAAGGTATATCTAAGTAATACTCTTAAACTCTTACAAAAAAAAAAAACCTGTTGCAAAAAGAGTTTATCAATTTAAATAAGTGGCCAATTTTTTGGATACAAGAAAAAGAAGATATTATAAGATATACAGAAAAAGTTAACCGATAAAAACAACTTTGCTATTCAAAATATAATACCCTTGACTATTCACCAAAAACAAAGAACAGAAGAAACTTAAATAAAAAGTTTTTCAAAAATATAAAACTAAAGAAAACACTACCATTTGACATATATATTTAATAGATGTAAATCAGAAAAATAATAAGAATTTCATAAAGCCATATTTAAAAAGATATAAAAAAGTCTAAAATATTTATATTTATGAGGTGAATACAAAATTACAAATGAAAGCCTATATCAAATAGCACAAATATTTCAGTCTAAATTTTGAAGCAATTCAATTAGTACAGAAATACCAATAGCTATATTTTTTAAGTTTGAGATCAATGACAAATGAAATCAATCAAATATTAATTGAGAGAAATAACAACTTAATAAGACTTCTAGGTACTGATAAAACCTACATCAGTCTAATAGCTAAAGTATTGAATGATATACAAGCTAAGGCATGTTATACACCCAAATATTTCTATACACTTAAGAAATATAACTTTATAATAGTTTGTTTTAAGACAAAAGAAAAAAAAACAAGGTATGCAAACAATATATTTTCTTGTAGGGACATTATTTCTCATGAAATATCAAATATATATTCAAACAGAAAGATAGAATTATAAATGTGAAATAAAAATACAAGATTTAGATTCAGAAACATAGAAATAGACAATAAATCAATGTCCAACTCACAATTAGATAATAAATTAATAGAATTTATTTCTATTCCAACAAGTTATCATAGTTTCAAAAATCCGAGACAGATCAAACAGTGAAATAATAATAGAATAAGATGTAAAAGAAATAAAAGAGAAAATATTTTGCAATAGGAAGCAATAAAGAATCAATCATAAATTAATGAAACTATAGACATAGATTTTCTAAAGATAATATAAGACCCAAAATAGAAAGTACACAAGATCCTTTAATAAGTATCCTAGCTAACCTAGAAAGACTACATGCTAGAATAAATACTCTAGAGGAACAAACAGTCTTTAGAAGATCAAGAATTAGTAATAAGGAAGCAACTATTACTAAAGATGCACCAGTCTTTGATAGCAATCAAAAGAAGTAACAGTTCATTGCTTTCTTATCAAAAACCACAAATATGAGTAACAAATAAACTTTAAAAAGTAATAGTAGAATAGAAGAGGGGAAGAATATAAATATTATAACATTTCTATAAGAAGAATGGAAAAAAATTTTAATAATAGTAGACATAGATCAATAGAAAAAATCAAATAAGAAAATAAGATAGGTAAAAAGATAATTAGAGTAGATATATAGTACATAATGTTAGAGAAATTATAGATAAAACAAAGCAATAAAATTTAATTAAAGAGATACTAGAATAAGGAATAGGTATACTAGGATTGTACAAAATAAAATTAATACAAGTTAATGCACAATGGATATTCAATAATCAGAAAGATTACAAATACTTTCATAGTACTAACAAAGATATACCATTTGTGGCAGGAGTTAATCTCTTAATTAGAAGAGATTTGAAAAAAAAAGTTGTATCAGTAGAAAAAGAAGAAGAATATATTATTGCTATTAATATACTTATAATAAACTATTAATAATAATTCAGGTAAATAAAAAATCACTACACAAAGAAGGTTGAAATCAAGTATGTCCTGGAAGTAAAGACTCTTATTAGATAATAAGTCTCTTTAGATAGTATATAAAAAGGAAATCAAGATTAATAATAGATAAGTTTCTCAAATATTAAGAAAAAAAAGGATATTTCAATAAAGTATTTCTTATTAAAAAAAAGTTTTAAGAAGCAAGTCTTTAAAAGAAGTTGAAGAATTTTATTTTCATTTTTTATTTTTGTTTTCTTGTAATCCATTTGAACATTTTTAAATATTCTCTTTCTCTTTTTATCAATCCATCCTTTTGTAGTTTTTTGTATTCCAGTGGCTTGGTAGAATATTTGATAATAACAAACTACTAACAATAAAGTGGTAAACTACTGTAGAAAGATTTTTATTCAAAGTTTACTATGGAGTGAAATATTGTTCCCAAGGTTAAACTTAGAAGTTATTATTGCCTATAATGAATTAGTTATATCTGAAATTGATATTTAGTTATAGTATGTATCATATTGCTTGAATAAAAATATATTTATGTTTTCAGTTAATTAATAAACTATGATCTAGCCTAGCTATGAGTAAAGATGGGTCCCTAAAGGGGGAGGTAAGGACAAAAATCAAATGTCCCTTACTAGAAAAGTTTAGAATTTTTAAATTAATAATTATAAAAAAACTACTCACAATTGTTTTCTATTATTCAAATCATTGATTTATAACATTTCCTGATTTTTGTACCTATTAAAGTGAAGAGTTATAAAATTTGTCCCTCAAAAAGGGACATAAGTGATCTGTGAAATTTTATATGTTAAATACTTTAGGGACCCATTATTAGCTGTGAGTATAAAAAAAAAAACAAAACAAACTATTGACAATAATCCTAATAAATAAAAGTTCTAATATTAATTTATTAAGGAGATGAAATATTGTTTTCTAAATCTGACTTAGAGTATCTAGTTGAGACTTTGTTTTATTTATTTTGAATTAATTTAGTGAACTCCTTATATTTTTTAAATAGTGTAATCCTTTAACTAATAATTTGCAAAGTTAAGTTGTCATGTGAAAGTCCATGTAAAATTGTAAATTTTTATTTAATATCTCAATAAAGACATGTCATGTCATGATGGCATAAAATAATAATAATAATAATACAATAAACAATATACAGTATAAGATCATAAATAATAAGTATTCGATATGTTTTAGGTTATAATATACCAATTTAAATATTTAAAATACTCAAACAATGATTTTATTTACTCGGTCAACCAGTACACACACCTTTAGAATAAATATTAAATACTTGTCATTTACTTAGAAATCTATATTTAATGGAAGATTAAACTAATCAATCCAATGTATTTAATAAAGGAAGGATAGTACGATTCCAGTTGGTTTCCCATCGTTCCTTCTGATATTCGGCCACGTGTTTTCTCATTGACTCAAGCTTTGATATGTTTGCAGGATAATCTGTGAATAAATCCTATAGATGCATTAAACGATTAGCAAGGTCTAAAATTCACAATTCGTTAAGGAAAAGGTGAAATTGTCTCTCTGACGTTACTTACAATCAACTGTTGTGCCAATTGTTCACCATTTTTGAATATCAATCCGTTTTTATTTTCTTTTACCAACTCGTTAAGGCTTTCGTTACGTAAAATAGGAAAGAAAAAAAAATTTTTTTTTTAATTAGACGATCGTTAAACAGGTTAAAAATCGAGTATGGGATGTAAATAACAACCATTCGAATCCGACCGCACAGACTGGTAGTCCGCACCCAAACATATCAACAATCTTCATAGGTAAGTCCATTCCCGAAGAGGATGTGTGAAAGCAAAGTCCCAAATCGGCAGAACCTATAATGTATTAGATAAGAAATGTGAATAATCTAACAGATCTTCGTTTGGTATCATCGAAGACGTGTAAGTGCATACCCAATAACAAAGGATAATCTTCGGCAGGCAGCCAAGTGGTCACAATTCTGACATGATCCATAGACATTTTACTTATCTTTTCTACATATTTCGCTTTTAGGGGCCCTTCCCCGGAAATCGCAAAAAGAAGTTTCGGGAATTTTTTCGAATTCTTTTCGGAGCATTTCACTGCAAATTGATCGCATATTTGTGCGGCCTGTAACAACATTGAAAAATCTTCATCAGCAGTCCAGCTGGTACTACTGACTATTAATATGGGGCGATCGGTACGGTACTTTGCTGGATCGGTTGGTGAAGCTTTAACCGTCAATAATGTCGAATTTGATGATGAAGGTGGAAGAAAATGTGAACTGATTGCCTGTTCTGAAACGACTTTTTCCAAATTAAACCGCGTGAGAAACTAAAGGAAGAACATTGATTAAATTGGAACCCATTTACCAACAGTTTGGCTTACTAAACAAAATACGAACCTCGTGAATCTCATCTAGTTCCAATCTTCTGAAATTTGTTGGCGGTCGATCATACAATGTAATAATGGCTCCTCTGATATTTCATTTAAAAGAGTTAGAAGATTACTTTGCAAAATAATAAGTAACTTAATATATACACATTGCTTACTGAACCTCCCACTCATACATCAACTCGCGATGCATTTTTGCGGTCACGGTCAAGTGCGCATTCGCTCGACTTCCATATAACTTTTCATACCTGAAAACGTTATATTATTAAAAATAATGATTTAAGGTGCGCAAGTGGTTTATTAACACAAACCATTTTGCAAATTTAACGATACGACTATTTTGTCCCAGTCGAAGTCCGAGGATGGTATATCCGAAATTATGCCAGTCAATAATGATTTTCGTTTGTCGTAGCCAACAAACAAATTGTGCAATCAACAATGTCGGTATTGAAGGTGGATTCTGGTAGATTCAGTATTAACTAAAAATTTTTCACTTGTAAACAATTGACGGTGTGCAAAGGACCGCAATATACCTGAACGAGTATAACGTCCGGACGATTTATTCGCCTAAGTAAAATCCAGTATAGCAATAATATCTGAAAGTATACTTTGATTGGACTATACAAAATAAACAACCACTTTGAAGAATTGTTTGGAAGCCGCCATGGGTGAGACAAGTAATGAATTTTGATATTTGGATTATTAGTAATGGAATCAAGTGGTTTGGCACCTAAAAGAATCACACGTCATTAATAATTTGTATCAATACTACTTCTATTATTGCGAATATCATTATTTGCCTTCGTATCCTATAAAATCCACGGTCCATCCGTTTTGCGCAAAGCTCAAAGCATGATATTGCATTCTTGGAGAACGGCCAACGTCACCCATCACAATAAATGTTACATATTTTGTCGATCTTAGTGCAACGGCCTGCGTCCGTCTTTGTATGAATAGACTGAATCCTCGGATAAAAACCAAAAGTGTTAAGAACACAATGAGAACCGTCGTTTCCGAAAAGGGAAGTTCACGGTACTGAATGGCCATCGTTACAAAAGCCTTGGACGAATGCTTCCGACTAATTGTTAACAATAAACAATACAGACTTTAATGAACGACATTCATGCCGATAAACTTTCTATATATCTTAGGCGTTTGTACTCTACTCAGGAATGTTTTTTAATGCGTATATATGGAAAACATTCTTTGCTTCATTCTTTCATGAATGGTCTGACTGGTGCCAACAAATTATTCGTCATGGTAGTAACGCGATTTTGATATGATAAATGGTGAAACATACTTTACCTTTAATGCAAAAAAAAAAGAGGTTTTCCAATTTGAACTTTTGTCCAGTAATAAATCAACAAACTTGTTACTAAATATGGTTACCTGGTTTAATATATTCTCTAAATGCGAGACCATAGCGAAAAAAAAAATAAAAAGATGTGGTTAGAGGAATGACTGAGGGCGTAAAAAGATTTGTTGCCCATGGTTATTAAAATTAAATTTTTTTTAAAAAAAAAAATTTTATAAACAGTTATTTGAATAACACATATTATATATTATTTATAGGTAGAATTGCAAAATTCAATAATAAATTTTAGCAAGTAAATCAAATTCTCTAGTGTATATATTATATTATCATAGATCACTTTCTTGCAGGATATTTTAGCTAGGTTAAAGTTAGCAATGGTTAGTAAAAAAAAAAAAAAAAAAAAAAATCAAAGTATTGAACGTTACATTCTTACTCATCTTCGAAATTTTTAGAGCAGAAATAATTCCTGATGATAATACGTACGGTGCAAGGGCGATTCTTTTTTTTTAATTATTATCTTCTTAAATCTCTAATATTTACACCTACGCCGGGTTGAATAAATTAGGTATCGGTACCAATTTTTTTGATTTTTATTTAACACTTGGATAAACTGTACATGGTTACTATTCAAAGGAAAAAGAATAAACTAAACGCAAAGGAAATCGGAATTTAATAAAATAAGTACAAATAAAGTTGAATTAACTACAGGTTTGATACTTGATAAATGTCAATTAATGTTAATATTAATGTCTATAAGGAAAAAGTCACCCATCGTTTATTTAACCTTGATGGCCTCCTTGACCCTATTATCTTCGGCCGTCGTCGATATTTCTTCAATCGCCTCGTTTTCTGCATCTTCCTCAATCTGACGGCGGTTTAGCTTGTTCTCGGGATGATCTTCGACGTTAACTGCTACGCCAAAATTGCCCTGCGTGGTGTTCTCGTTGTTGCACTGATAAATTTCTATGCACGATTGGAAAAGTTCATCTGAAATTTCAGTTGCAAGTTTTGGATATACAAAATAATCCGGGTAAGCGGTTTTGGGTAGGTGACGGGGTGTTGCAAACAGATGCTAGTTATTAATGAATTAACTAATCAAAAATCAAACCCAAAGTGACATCTGAATGTTGTAATACTGCCCACATAACTAACCTTGTATCTGTACATTCTCTTCCCGCCATACATTACTCTTCTCTGCTCAAACTCCTTTCTCGAATTTAATATTCTCATTTCACGCTTTCTCTTTCGAGAATTACCGTTGTTATTCATGATATGTTCAAATTGTTGGAAGAGCTCATCTCCCGCGACACTAGAAGTAATGTGATTCCATACGGGAGCAACCTGGCGTCGAATGATTTCGTCGTCAGGGAGAGGCTGAGAATATGGGTTATAAGGAACCGGATGATGAAGCAAAAGGGATTGCGGCTCTGTGTCGGCAAGTCCGAAATCGACCATTTCATCGTCCGTGCGCCAAGCTTCTTCATCTGATTCCATGACCGCCACAGCAGGATTACTGGATTCAACCTTTTCCATCCTGAATTCCCCAGTATGTCGCGATCCAGTAGGGTGTAGTCTTTCGTTACTCATAGCATGCCTATTACCAATCTCGTCGGAATTATGTGGATCGCCACTGAATCGATGTGATGAATTTGGCCCCATTTCATTTTCGACATCATTCGGAAAACCCATGTGAACTTCTTCAACAGCGTACGCAGATCGTTCGTCTTCAAGAGACGACCCCTTTCGATATTGAGACGGAAAATGCGTTGATGACGGACCACCACGTCCAACCGAAGACATCCTGCGAGCTCCCGGCAATGACCCCTGATCGATTCCAAATGTGTGATTTGGAGCGAATCGACCTGAACGACTATTGGTAGTCATTTGTGGCATCATCATTCCCCCACCCATGCGCATATCCATAATTCCACCTGGACCTCTGAAGTCGTCGTGACGAAAGACGTCATTATGGTCATAAAATTCCGAGGGGGGAGCACGGCCTAGAGGATTTCGTAATGATGAGGAGGGGGATTGTAATTGTGGTGGACCGACATAAGGTCCACCTCTTCTCGATCCGCCAGATAATTCATAATCAGTGCTATACCGGCGATCGCAAAACGTCGAATTAGGAGAACGAATCGGAGGTGAAGACTGTGGAGGTGTGGTGGTAACATTGTTTACAGTGTTGCTGCGAGCTCTTCTGATTGATGGTTCAGAATCTCTTGAAGGTAAGTCTCTGCTGGAAGAAGTGTTGCTAAGCGTCGATTGTTCATCAGGGCCGATCGATCTTTCACCGTTTGTATCTCTTCGATTCTCGGGAATTATCATTCTCTCTGTTTTGTGTTCATCGGGGCGTAATCTCTTGCGGGGAGCATCGACGTCATTGTTATCATCCTTGTGAAAGGGTTCACAATCGGTATTCTTGCCGTCCTCATTGCCCACACCATCAGTTGTCGACTTCTTGCCATTATCATCATTAGGATAGTTCCAATGACTCATGCGAGTTTCGGTGTTAAAGTAATATACCTTGTTTTTACTTGAAACGCACCTTTTCCACGGGTATGGTAATTCATCTTCGCCTTTGGGTAAAGCCAGATCCGAATTGCCTTCCTTTGATTGAATGTCGTTGCTCTTTTCATTCACAGATGGGGGAATCCTTTCATTGTCAACACGGCGGACAGATTCCAATTTGAGGGTTCGATTTACTTGATCAACATCATTCCTTGACATCCTACGGTCGGATTGAAGACGATCGTATGATTGTTTGTGTGGATCCGCTTTTTCGACCGAGTTTCCTCGACTCTCAAACTCGCTTTCACGGGTCCTCTCCCTTCGATTATCGTTCAGATCCTTGTCAATAAAAGTTCCCGGCGTGTGATAATCCTTTCCCCTCTCCAACTCCCACGACGGTCTCCGATCTATTATATTGTCAGGCAATCGTTCTCGACCTTGATGATTATCGCGAGAATAGTCGACGCGGTATCTATCAACTCCGGGGATTTCACCACGCATATCCCGGATACGATAGTCCCTTTCGAAGTCCCGGATTGGTGGTCGTCGATCAGGTTCTCGGGTATGATGATCCGAAGATGGTCTGTAGAGATCGGGGAGAGCACTCGGACGTTCGTGCAAAGGACGGTCGCGATCATCTTTGCGATTTGTTAGCTCTCGTTCTTGATCTCTGACCAACCCAACTCGCATTGCATCTTTCAACGGAAATTCGTCCTGCTGACGATCTCTAATGCGATAGTCAGGTGGACGTTGACTCGAAGAAATATCGTCGCCACGTTGATCCCTGTCATAATATGGTTTGCGATCGCTCATCTCCGCTTCCTCCCTCTTCCTCTTCTCGGCTCGATCAAGCTCAGACTGGGTGATGGTGGATTGAACGCCCTTCTGTCTAGGATCGCTGTCCCGGTCACGAATGTCTTGATAGGCGGGATCACCTAAAGGATCTTTGGGGCGTATGTTAGATGGTCGTTCATCTCTCCTGAGCGAGTCAATCCTTAGCCTCTGCGAAGTCCCTCTTTGATAATGCGAATCCTTTTCGCGATCCCTGAGCGGATGCTCACGGACACTTCTGTCCGAAGTCGAAGACGCAGGACGGTGATCCTCGGGCCTGCGATTGGTAGACAATGTCCTTTCATCTAACCTACGAAATGCGGCTTCTTTTTCGTCAACTTTACGAGTGTTCGTTGAATCGCGTTCGTGATTTTTGCCCACATCCAGCTTATCTCTTGTTGAGGATGTTTCACCGTCCTTTGACATTTCATCGTGAGGTCTCGGTTCCCGATTCTTTGCGGAATCTCGTGTCCTCAATAAATCCTGTTCGCGGTCCTTGGGAATATTTGAAGTGGTTCTTGAATCGTATTCTCGATCACGTTGGGAATCATGTGGTCGATCCTTTGCCTGATCATCTTTCTTGATCCTTTCAAGTGATCGACTTCTCCTTGCACCCATTTTCTCCTTGTCCGAAGTACTGGACGATCGACTGGCGCCACCACGAGCAGTGCTATTCGAAGAAGTTTCTGCAGTTTGAGTGGGACTACCATGCGATCCACGAGGACGTTCGTGCTCGGGCGCGGTACGATCTCTTTCAAGTCTACGGGGAACATCCGAATTAGCCTTATCCTCCATCACGCTTTTATTATATCGCTCTTGACGTTCACGTTCACGTCTTTCACGATCGAAATCGTGTGACCTGTGGTCCCTGTGGTCCTTTTCAGAGGCAGTTATACGGTTGTAGCGCTCATCACGTAGCCTTTCACGGGGATCCCTATCGTAAGCGCCCCTCCTGCGATCATCCTTATGTTGTTGCACCATAGACACCTCCCGATTGGGACGCTCCGAATTCCTATCCCTGTCAGAAATACGTCCATCATCCGAAATTTGCCGGCCGCGAACTTCCGATGACGGCAAATCAGATGAATCCTTATCACGATTCCTCTCGTTCCTGTCGGCTCGTGCTTCGCGACCATCATTGAAACCTTTATCATTTGGCAACTGACCATCATTAGA
>CAJVPT010002649.1:0-17113 GCA_910592055.1 Acaulospora colombiana
GATTCGCTATCTTCATTTTTCAGAGCAGAGAAGAACTTCTAGATGCAAAATCGGTGGCCCCAGTAATCAAAGAAATCCAAACAATCTGGGTTAACTGGGAAACAAGATTGTGCCTATCTGCAACTCACCGGAACACAACATGCACATATGCCCAGACAAATCTGAATTCTCCCTCAAGACAATACACCAATAGGTTCAACAATCCAAGAATTTCATCACAACTATGACATGAACAAACTTCAACCCTGGCATTACCAGAAACCCACAAACGAATGAAGATACTAGGAGCTATGCAAGCATCTTGAAATACGGATGAATCCACCACACCAATCAACACGTGGAAGACATTTGGCAGGCCTTATCAGCAATCCAAAGAGAGATCAAGGAAATGAAAAACTCTTTTCAAGATTTGAATGAAAAAGTTGATGTCTTAGAACAGGAGTGTGCCAACCGATATCTAGAAAGTATAGATGAACTCATAGAAGAGTTAAAAAAATCAGTATCCACCAGCAGTGAGAAGAACAATACTATAATAAGTATAGGGATCCAATATGTCAGGAGAACACAGGAAGTATATCAACAACAACTCAACAAAATGAGCTCAACAATAAAAGAAGCAATCAATCTCTTTAAGTCCTCCCAACAGACAGTTTCCCTAGAACACAACCATCCTCAATAATATGAGAAACAATATTCAGAATTACTTCTAGAGAGGAGAAAGCAGTAAAACAAATGATACAACATCAAGCAATCAATTCTTTCATAGACACATAACACAAGACACAGTTATACACACAAACAAGAGCATGACGTTACATGATAGCAAAATAACAAATAATTATCCAATATGGACAATCACAATACATAACATAAAAGGTATGGTAGAAGAAAACAAATTCAAATTATGGACAGAATTCTGTACAGATAACAGATAGGAAATCATCATCACTACGAAGACCAATGGAGACATGAACTAGATTAAACACTGGAAGCAACTAGGATACCAATTAACAATATCAGTGACCCCACAAGGAAGATTAGACATGAAGTATGTATCACAATCCATGAAGACATTGTAGAAATAATTTACAGGAGAGCAATCACTGCTAGAAAGGTGTATCAGGTGTCCCCTAAATGAAGTGAAAGACACAGTGCTAGGAACCTGTATCTTTGCAGCCAAAAAACAGTATACAATTCAAATCCCAGTAGAAAGGACAAGTATCTTATCCAAGGAAGACAAGAGCTACTTAACAATCACTCTGTAATGCAGGATATCCTCAAATTCTACCAAGAAAGAGCCAAAAAACCTCACCGAAACCCCTCAGACAAATCCAAACTTCTGGCAAGTTAATATAGATAGCACTGAACTGGAGACAATAAACATTAGCAAAATGTTTGAGCTAAATGAAGAAGAATTAGATGCTTTGACAACAATCCAACAGCACATAAAAAACTATCACCATACCACAATATACACAAATGGCTCAGTATCAAGCTATAGCAATAGACCACATATGGGCCTGGGCTGGATCATAGAAGATGAGACAGGAATACAACACACCTTCTAAGGACAAATACAGCTACACACTTCTTCAATGGGAGTAGAACTAATAGCCATAACCATAGCAATAAGCATGTTCAGTAGAAACACCACATCTGACCTATATACTGACAGCCAAATAGCTATAACAAACCTAATAGAAACTATGAATATCACCAGAACCAAAAAGAGGAAAAAATCAAACCAGTCAATAGTGGATACCTTCAATCACATTAGGAAACAGATGGACCTAAACATCAGATCACACAAGGTAAAGTATACACGGGTGTTCCTCTCAATGAGAAAGCAGACAAGCTAGCCTAGATAGATCCTATCTTACCAGACATGAAACCAAACTAGAAAATTATCAACATCAGAAAACAGCGCCAAGAACTGACATCAATAAACATAATATGGGACACATAATAGCTAGACATCCCAGGCAAAGACCTAGCGAAACAAGTTAACAAGGCCATCAGGCTAACCAAGTGAAAACTATTAAATAGAACACAAAACAGATTCACAGAAGAGAACTTGAGAAACATCTACTGGAAACACACATTTAATAGCCTGCATCCATCCAAAATGAATGAATACACAACATCAAAGGAAGATCATCACAGGAAAAAATTCAGCTTCAACCTTTGGTATAAAGAACTGCCAACTAAGACCAAACTATATAATAGATATCTACTAATATACAAGGACAACAAATGCCATAAATATGGGATAACAGAAGACTTTGCACACCCCTTCCTATGCAATAACAATGCAGAAACCTTAAAGAAAAATTTTCACAGGATCCTAATTAAACACATATCATCTCACATAATCAAGAAATACAGGAAGAGCTTCAAGGAGGTCATACATAGACAGATACAATTGGTCAACCCCAGAACCTTCAATTTACTGATCCAATGTGCAGTACTAAAAAAAATACTTGGGACACTTGACACAATTATATCAAGCAAAAACAAAGTAACAGACACTATAATGAACACAATGAGGGAATAGAAAGAGCTCTTATATGACACATGGAAACAAAGATGTGAGGAAGCTCATAAATTGGAAGCCCTTAAAAATAGAACCAAACTGAACAAACAAAAAAGAACCAGAGTAAAGAAAACCAAGAACTATACAAATCTGATCGCAGCACAACAGTTCTTACTAAACTTGACTGGAATAGTAAATCAATACATGAACAAATACATTAAATACCAAACTAACATTTGCTCCATTATATCCTTTTATACAACAACTAGCACAGCCTTGACATGTTAGTTTCTTTCCCCCAGGAAGGGCAACAGGCCGCGAGGTAGCCATAGCTTATCGAGTTTTACCATTACTGAATATACATTCCTGTATTATAGTCATAACTATTTAGTATAAATATAATTTGAAAGAATAATAAAACAAGGCTGTATCAGTTAAAAAAAATATATATATATATATTATATTGATTTGACTATAGATTAAAAAAAAAAAAAAAAAAGAATATTAGTTAGAGATATAGCTTTAGCGACACATATTAATGTATAGTTTACAAAGGTTTAATAAAGCACACCTAACTAACCTGACAGAGGGTTAATTTAAAAAAAAAAATAAAATAAAAAAAAAAGAATATAAAGAAATCCAAAGACTATTAAATAATTTATTATATCAATAAATTTAAATAATGGTTATAAATTTATTCTATGAAACTTCATAAATATATTAAATTTTTTTAAGTCCTTTGTTAGGCTAAATATATATGCTTTATTAAATATATGTACAATATATTTTATATTAAAAAATATATTGCTAAAATAAAGTTTCTACTTAACTTACTCACCTTTATTTTAAAAATTAACAAAACTTTAAATACAACTTTGAGAGTGATTTATCACTTCATTAGTAGTTTAGGTAAAGACCTTTTCAACTGTTAACTTCATTGCATATAGATCACTACTATAAATTATCGGCAAGGTTTTGATAGAGCTTAAAACCCAATTATTTTATTTCATACTTTATTCTTCTTATTAAAATTTCTTAAAGACTTTTATCTTCAAGACTTTCTTATTCAGATTATAGATCTCTTTTTTTCAGTAGTATAGTTTTCTGGTCTGAAAAATATATAAGTTTTTTTGTCTTATTCTCTCTATTAATTCCTTGTGTTTATTCCTATTCAATTACCTTTTTGTATCTCTTGTTTCAGACTTTTTTTGAACTTGCTTATAGACTTTTTTTTATATTTTATTATTTACTTTCTTGCTATTCTTCTTATACATTTACCTTGACATTTTAGGTATGCTATTTCTAGAATAAAATCAATTCTTATAAAGTTAATACAGAAACTTGATATATTTTGACTATTTTTAGAAGTCTGTTTCACTACTTTAGAGATTCACTTGTCAAACTCTCCTATTTATTCTCAGTCATCAATGATCAGCCTCAAATTTTTTTCTTTAGCCTTTCTCTTTTTTTTTTATTATAGCTCTTTAAAGTTTCTAATTATTTTATCTACTTCTTTATTTTATACCTCTTATAACTATTTCTTATATGCAGAACATTTTAACAAGTGTTCTATAGTTTTATCTGGTTGACTATATGCAATAAATTTCACTTGCTTGAAAAGATCCAGTCTTTTTACAATTAACTTAATTAGGATAAATAGCTTATCATCGGCCAGTTTAATAAGAAAGCTTCTTTGTTAAAATTGTTTAAAAGATATATCCCATATGTGCCTATCTTTAACACTTTTCCATACTAGGTTCCATATATAAGCCTAGTGTTTTGAAATCTAATAATTTTATTTCTTCTCTATTCTGTTTTGCTATGCTCACCAATAGGCTGTTGTCTTATTATTAATATTCTTAATAAACTATCTAATTGGATCATTTTTAGTTGTCCCTTGCCACTTGATTTCAGTAATAATTTTGTGTAAAGTGGGATCTTTCTATTCAATTAGTGAAAATTTTAGGACTTTATTTGCTAAGGTATCTGCTTCTTTATTATAAGAATTATTGAAATATGTCTTGACTTTTGTAAACTTTAGATATATATTTTTCTTTTTTATTAGTTATACTATATATATTCAGAGAAACCATTTTTTTTCTTTGAGCCATTTCTTAAATGTTCTTTTTAGATCTTTTTTTTTTTAAAAGATTTTTGCTTGGAAATATACATCTGACTGTCTATAAAGATCTTTATTATACTTTCAATTGGAACTATCAAAAGTATTATTATAATTGATATCAATTCAGCTCTTGTATATGAGGACCAATTGTTTACTCTTGTTTGGAACTTGCTTTTCTTTTCTAATATTTTCCTTGACAATAGATTCTTCCCAGATTTCAATGTTCACATGATTTACTTTATTGTTTTTGACCTTAAAAGAGCTTTTGTCATTGCAAATTACTTCTTTAATTCTTTTTTCAAGTACTAATTTGAAATTGGGAATTTTTAAATCTTGCATTCTTCTAGTGGATTTTCTTGTATTGAGATATGGTACCATGTATATTTCTCCTATTTCTTTTTCTATAATGTAATCACTAGTTAGTGTTATGCCTTCTGAACATTCTGGATATTTTTATATATTAGTCTCCAATAGTTATTGATGTTACAACTGATAAAATGCTTCACTATTACAACATTTTTCTCTTTTCTTGTTTTAATTTTTCCCAAGTAATTTGATTTCTTTTGCTTTTCATAACTATTCACAATTTTTTTGATTTGTCTCGGTTAGGTTTTATTTTGAAGTATTCCAGTTTTTATTTCATATAGTTTTCTCTCCCTGATCTTATAAACTACTTTAGTTGTTTTTCTGGAAGGTTTTTGACTATAATTTAAAACTATTCTAGTATAGATCCTTTACTTGTATCTTGCAGAAGATGAAGCATTCACCAGTTTTTTATTTTTTTATTTTCTGATTAATTAGCTTGTTTAAGTATATCAGTTGATTATTTATAAGTGATAGTATAGTTTTTTTATATATTTTTAATACAAGATATTCTTTAATACAAATGTTTTTCTTTTTTTATTTAAAGATATTTTATCATTTCCAACTATAAAACATTATTTCTATATCTTTAGCAATTTTGGTTTCTTGAAATGGAAAGTTATCTTTGTCTGTTATATAACTTAAGAATTTGTAGATTAAAAATTGAGTAGTTCCTAATTTTTTATCTATACTTGTTTAAGTCTAATGATTGTTGTGATTTCTGCTGGTCTGATATCATTTAATCTGTTGTAAAGTCTTGTTACTTGACTTTCTCTTTATAATATCCAAACAATTTTCAAATTATAGATCTTTGGATAGTGAATTATATATTTTTTTATCCTCTATCAGGCTATTTATGTATTCTTTATTAAATATTTGTAAACTATACATATTAAATGAAATGCTAAAGCTAAATCTCTAACTAATTCAGTCGTTTTGATTGTATTACCTTTTTAAGTACAACTTTGGAAGTAATTTATCTCTCTATTAGAGGTTCAAGTGAAAACCATTTCAACTTCTAATATCATTGCTTGCAGGTCACTACTGTAGATTACTCTTTTGAGCTCTAACAAAGATCAAAACCCAAGCACTTCATATTATACTTTCTTCTATTTAACAGGATTTCTTCCAACTTTTTATTTTTGATTTTTTTTTTATATATCAGTGTCTCACTTGATCAACTTTCTATACTTTTGCTCTTTTTTTTCCGATCTCGTAGATATGATAGTCTTTTTATCTTGACATATTTGCAGATTCCTGATTTCTGTTTCTATTCAATCACCTTTTCACATCTTGTATTCCATATTTTCTTTTGGAAGTGACTATGTACTTTTTTTTTGTATCTTTATTATACATTTTCTTGCTTCTTTTCTGATTATCTTGCTATAAAATGTTAAATCTACTATTTTGGTAACTAGTTCTTTCTCTACTAGTCCTATACAGAAGCTAAGAGTATCCTGATTGGTTTCTGAGATTTTTTCTACCAGTTTTGCTATCTGTTTGTCGATTTCTCCTGTTTTTAGCTTATTATCTATCCTTAAGTTTAACTCTTTCTCTTTCAACTCAGTTTTCTTTCTTTTAAGATCTTTCTGAATTTTTTCAAGACTTATTCTATTTCTTTTTGTCATGCCTCACTCCACCGAGTCTTGTAAGCTGAGTATTTTATCAAATGTTCCATTGTTTCTTTATCCTAGCTATATATAATGCATTTCACTTGCTTATAAAGATCTGGTCTTCTTATAGCCAGCTTCATTAGTATTGATAGCTCATAATTGATCAATTTAGTGAAAAAGCTTTTGTTTTGGGAACTTTTAAATGAGGTTTTTCATATGTGTTCTTTATTAAATTGTTTTCATACCAAGTTTCATGTATATCTGTATTGGTTTTGGATTTGCTGGTCCCATCTCCTTTTGATTCATCCTTGAGTTGTCCGTTAGTAGGCTGATACTTTATTATTAATTTTTTAATAGCTTGTCTTATAGAGGTATCTAGCACTATATTCTATTATTTAATTTCTATAATTATCTTGGATGAGACCAACTTTTTCTATTTTATTACTGAAATTTTAGTGCTTTTTTGTCAGAATGTTTGCATCTTTATTATATTAGATATTAATGTATGCCTTAACCTTGATTTGCTTGAGATCCAGCTTTTTTTTCTTTACAAGATCTGGTATACATATTCATAGAAACTAGTCTTGTTCTTTTAATCATCTTTATGAATTATTCTGGAATCCTTCTTTTCTATAGTTTTCCATTTTGAAATGTAGGCTTGACTGTCTATAAAGATTTCAATCTTATTATCTACTAGACCTGCTAGTAGTATAATAACTATTGCTACCAATTCTACTCTAGTGGATGAAGGTCAATCCTCTACTCTAATTTGGAACTTGCTTTCTCTTCCTACTTCTCCTATCTATATTCATGCTACTCTCATTCTCATATGTGTACTTCTGTGGTTTATAAGGAACCTATTGGAGTAGAATGTCATTGATTCTTTTTTTTGCTTATTGCGATTGAGTATTTTGATCAGATAGAATTGGTAGGTACTTTCTTCAACATGATCTTTGATAATATTTGTTTTTCAATCTTCTATTTTAACCTGTAGTACTCTTTTATTCTAGGTAGTTACTTGGTTACTGTATATTGTTCTACATATAATACCTTCCAATTTTCCTTTGGAACTTGGAATTTTCAGTAATTGGGATCTTTTGGTGGACTTTCTTGCATTGAGATAAGGGACCATATATATTTTCCCTATAATTATTTCAATTATATATTGGTCTTTTATCTTTATACCTTCTATGCAATCTTTATACTGGACTAGCTTTAATTCTCAATTTTTAACAGGGCGGATACATTTGAAGTGCTTTATCTTAAACTGTCTTGAAGTATTATTTAGAATCAATTTTCTTCAAATTATCTGTTGCATTAAAATTTATTTCTTTTAACCATTCAGAGTTTTTATTGTTTGTCAATGTTGATATTGAGAATAGGATGTTCTGAGCTTTATTTTATCTATTCTTCTTTTCAGAATTCTATAAACTGTTTTAATTTATTTTCTTGCACTATCTCAGTTATAGATAGGTACCATCCTAAAATAGATCCTTTGCTTGTTTTGTGTAACAGTTGAAGCATTCACCAGTTTCATATTTCTCTTGTTTCATAGTTAACTAGCTAATCTTTATAAATCAATTTATGTTTCTGCGTGATAGAATTGCTTTCTTGTACTTTTCTATTGGCAAGTATTCTTTAATTGAACTATTTCTTTGATTCCATTTAAAAATGTTATTATATTTCCAGCTTTGAAAGGTCATATCTATGACCTTGATCAGCTTTAGTATTTTCAGTAAGAAGTTATCTTTTCCTAGAATATTATTTAGTAAGTTACAGTATATGTAAGTATATTGACAGGCTCCTATTATTTGACTTGTGCTTGCTTAAGTCTAATAATTGTTGTGGTTTCAGCTAGTCCTGAATTATTTAATCTATTACACAATTCTGTTATTTGACTTTTTTTCTATAATATCTAAACACTCTTTAAGTTATAAATCTTGTGATGATATATTATACTATTGGGTATTGATCAGCATAATATGATCTTATTTTTGAATAGTTTTTTGTATGCCATTGTTATAGTGTTATATATCTTTCAAGATAATATACTGTATTGCATTCTGAATTCAATTCTTGATATTAGTACTCTATTTAAAATGTAAAGAGTTTGTTTATCTGTTGACTTTTTATTCTTTAGAGCTCTAGTAACTATATTAATTTCCTTAAGCATCCATTCTTTGAGCTCAATAACTATTTTTTGGTTGTTTATTCAAATTCCCATAAATCTTGCTCATTTGATTTCATCTGATTCTCTCATGACTTCTTTATTGACTCCTGCTTGGACTTCTTCCAGATACTGATTGGAGCTGTTAATAATAACTAAAACTGATTTATTACTATTAATCTGGAAATTGTTTGCTCTATAAAATATTTTTGCTTCTTCTAATATTTTTTTCATGTCTTCCTTTGATCAAGCTATCCATGTGGTATTATCTATAAAGGTTATTGTTGCATGTCATAACTTTAACTTCCTACTACTATTATTTCCTTTTAAATCTAGATTCCAAGTAACTAATATTTTGTATCCTTTTACTTTATCATTTTGAATTTTACATAGTAGAGAATTATAAAATATTCTCAACATTAAAGGTAAAATAGTTTCTCCTTAATTTATTTTATTTTATGTGATGATTGCTTCTGTTAGATTTTTTTTATATATCATCTTAAAATCTCTATTGTAAAATAGACCCATTATAATTCAGATGAAATCTTCTTAAATTTTAATTCTTTTCATAGCCTTGACTAGTATATTGAGACTGATTATATCATATACCTTTGCCATATCTTGGAAAAAGTTCCATAACTCTTTTTTGTTTTCTCTTGCTTCTTCACAAATATTGTTAAGAATTTGTATTGGTTTAGCCATAATTTCTCCTGATTATCCTGTGTAGTTGGAACCTCTCAGAATATTATTGCTTTTACAAATATTTTCCAGTCTATTTGTGAAAATTTAAGTAAAATACTTTTGTGTAGCTTCTAGTAGTACTATTGGTCTTGTGTTTATAAGCTCACACTTCCATAGCTTTGATTTAGCTATCAGATAAATATGACTTTGCTTCAATCCATATGGCATAATCTTCTATTTTAAAAAGCAGTTCAGTATCTTCCTCAGGTAAAGTTTACCTTTTGAATCCAATTTTTTTAATATTTCATAACTGATTTGTGATTTTTCTAGGGCTTTATTATTTGAAAGTGCTCGAAGTGTTTTATCTAATTCTTCTTGAGAAATCAGCTTTAAAAGATTCTTATATTATTTTTCTTTAATATAGCTTCTGGGATTGTATTCTTTTTTTCAGTTTTTTATTAGGCTGTTGAAATCAGAATCTCATGTTTTGAATGTTTCTTGATAGTATTTTCTTATCTCTTTTTCTATTTTATTCTTTTTAGTTGTTATTTAGTCATTTTTCCCATTTTTGACTTTGACTTTATCCAGAACTATTTTAATTTGCTCCCTATCTATCAAAGAATTTATTATTATTCTTTAATTATTTCACAAATTATTACACCTTCATTCTAGGACCTTTTAATAGCATCTTTTATCTGTCTTGCCTCTGTATTTCAGTAGGTTAGCTTTAGACCTTCTATTGCATTACTTATTTTTTTTTTCAAAAATATTCATGATATATTTGAAACACCATGTTAAATACAATTGTTTTTAATTTAGTAATTGAGGTTGTGTGCTATATTGTTTTTCTTAATCACTACATTAAGGGCCTATAACTTGTTTGGTTCTTGTAAGGTTTGTGCTTTCTTAAGGAGTGCTTTTAGTTAAAGAGCTCATCTACAGTATATTTGACATATTCTAGATCATGCTTGTAATGTTTTTCTTGGGTAGTGGATATCTTCTTACTTGCCAGCTTATTATATATTGCCTTACTTATTTGTTCTTCAAAAACTTTTCATATTGTATTCACATGCATTTCTCTTCTACTCTCTTCTCAATATCACATACTTTCAAACATAACTGGGTGGCCTTACCTCAACAAAGCACCAGTGAACTGATCTATATTATCAACAGAGTCCTAGAGGATGCTCGGGAATCATACAAATCATGCTATATTCTCTTTCAAGACATGAGTAAGGCTTTTAACATGGTCAATATCAATCAATTGATCTAAACCATGCAAAGAATCAAAATTCTAATCAAAATAATCAACATAATCCAAAATTGTTCCACTAACAGAGAAAACTCAGTAATTACATACTTTGGAAACACTGACCTCTACCCTGTTTATGAAGAAATTGACCAAGGTGACACTATATCATCTATTTCTTGATGCATTTACTATAATCCACAATCAGCAACATGCCTGGATACAATCTTCGAACATACAAACAAGACCTCCACAGTTTCATATAATCAAATATAAATATCTTCATAGTAACCTATATGGATGATACACCTTTATCACTAAAAATAAACAATGCCTAGAAGACATAATCAACATTAGCAATTCCTTTTACTCACTAAATGATATTACTATTAACCCTAACAAATCCGAACTACTCATCATAAATGCCCAATAGCTAAAGATAGGTCTCTAAATGGGGAGGCAGGGACATAAGTCAAATGTCCCTCACTAGGAAAAATTAAAATTTTTAAATTAATAACCATAAAAAAACTACCTACAATTGTTTTTTATTATCTAAATCATTGATTTCTAGTATTTCCTGACTTTTGTCCCTATTAAAGTGAAGAGCTATGAATTATGTCCCTCAAAAAGGGACATAAGTGATCTATGAAATTTTATATGTTAAATACTTTAGGGACCTATTATTATCAATAGCAAAGTATTATCATCAAGGAACACACTATAGATCCCGTCAACAAAAACAATGCTATCAGAGTATTAGGAATATGGCACAAAAAACGTCCAGGGAAAAAAACTCAGAGAAGCCTAATATAGAAAAAAACTAACATGATATGCTCTATAGCAAAGAGAAAAACAAGTAATGACAAAATGCACAAATACATAATCAACAACATCCTCTTCCCAACAATCGAATATCTAACTGGAGACTTAGTCCTTATTCAACAAGAAATCCAAAAAATTAATCGTAGGAACAAAAGAAACATGAAATACAAAGTCAACCTCATAGCAACAATTTCTAACCCTATTTTCTAGCTTAAAACACACTACAGTATCTATGACATCCAAATAAGACAACTCCAAAAACACGCAAGTGATTTACAAGACCTTCACATAACTCAAAACATTGCAGGACAAATCTGTTGCAACAAGATATGATCTTTTTTGACCAAATAACAATAAATATAATATATTAATAAGAAAATTATAGCTTATTTTAACAATAAAAAATATAAACTATTATTTAAGTTTATATAAAACCTATATAGTTTAAAGATATAACAAATTTGTTTATATTAATATTAATTTTTGAATTATAAAACTGTAGCTACTTATCTAAAAAAATATAATCTATTAATAATAAAAAATTTGTTTATAATAAAAAAGATTTTGATAAAAGTAATATTTATATTTCAAATAGAAAACTAAAGTTAAAATAATAGGTATTTTTTAAATATTATAAAACATTAAAAATTTAAGATATTAATAATTTAAATTGTTATAATTTTTTATTATAAAATAATTTTTATTGATCAGAGAATAAATTATATAGTTTTAAAAAACTTTTTCATGTAAATTACAGATCACAAATTTTGAAAACAAAAGTTAGCAAAAATTCCACTAAAAATCAAACAAAAAGAACCTAGAAGAAGTCTCTCTAGGACTCTTGATATTATAAAAGAATACTCTATCCTAGATATAATTCTTATAGATATCAAAACATCAAAAGTCTCTATTATTTATAAATAAAATAAAACCTCTCTAGTGTTGTAGGCTATCCTGGCAAGTCCGTCGCTAATCTATAGCACTTTGTGTAATCCAGACTTCTCAAGAATACTCACAAATGATATAAAGAAGAGAATGTCTCCTATAAAGAACACTTAGGGAAGGCAAAGGCGTGGTGATTGACTTGGCCAAAGATAAGTGTCTCTTTATTGCATTCTGTTTCTTTAGTATATCACTAACTCTTATCTCTATTCTCAATGAAGACTGTTTTTCCTAACACATTCAGCTCTGCCTTTTCAGCATACATTGATAAGCTATTTATACTTTTCTATTTAACAATGCTATCTACTTTATAATCGACTATACTAATCCTAAGCTTTGCTAAACTTTCTATACTTTTCAATTACATACAGTTTTCTTATCAGTACCTGAGCCTTATCTATAGTTTCTTACTTTGCAACACTCAATCTTTCATACCAGACTTTTAGATTTTTGAATTCTAAACCATTATGCATAAATTGCATTACTCACGTGACCTATAACACTAGTCAATGTGATTAAACCAGCAGCCTTCACCCAAGTTCCTCTTTTAAAACATTGCCCATCTTAATGGTTAATTCCTACATACAAATCTGATAATAACGACCCAAATCTAATATTAGCAATTATCCAAGTTCTCTTTGAAGCAAAATGTCCTTCCAAATTCTCCACTCTTGGTTTAAAAGTAACTACAGAAATCTTCACTAACTTTGCAACTTTTATCTTAAACCAATTTATGAAACACTAAACAAATTTCAATTTATTCAAAAATGATAGAGAAATTGATATTAGAAAAGTTATTAAAGAAACTATGAATTGTAAACTCCATTGTCCTTGGAATAAAATTTCTATTTTCACCGATAAATCCTCCAACACTTTTTCTCTCAAAAAAAGGAAAACTCCTTTACTCTCTCCCAATACTCTTGTCATACAAGAAGATTACTCCATGGACACAGACCAACCAATTAGGAGGCCTGCAACACTCCTGATGTTATTCAACGTACTCATGAATCTGGTCATTCTCATACTGACTCTATAGTAGACAATAATTTCAAAAATAGCACAAATGAAAGCACCAATCAAGATCAATCCCTTCTGTTACCCAATATTAACTCAAGTATGGAAATTAATCAGCAGCAACACAATTCCAATCTTCAGTCATGGGTAGATGAAACAAAAAATTCTATTAACAAACATGATATTAGAACCTCAGACCCTTCTAATTATAATCAAACAATATCTGAGACAGTTGATTTAATTACTAGCACATTTAGAGATTCCAAAGCTTTAGTAGAATTGTACACAAAAATTAGAAATCTCCTAACAATTTCCCTATCAAAATCTTTATCTGCGATTCTTACTAAATTGTCATATAGAGATAGATCATTCTTTTGTTTCTTTATTCAAATAAACAAGATCAAAGGAAACCATCAAAAGAAATATGAAGCTGTAGAAAAAAAGTTTTATAACAACTATATAAACAAACACAATATCAGCTATATTAATTGGACCATGAAGAAAAAGATGTGAATCATCATTAACAGATCTATTCTGGCTACATTTCTCAGGTCAAACAATCTTTCTTTTCTCTGTCACTGGTAGGCAGCTGAGTTACTTGAATTTGGCTTCAACTTCTTTATCAATCCTATCTTGAAAAAAATTGATTATAAGGAAATCATGGCTCAGACTGAGAAACAAATCAGAAATAAACTCTCTACTCTCCCTACAAATCCCTCCAATATATCTTCAAGAATCAAAATAAAACTTCTCCACCCTTTGTTCCTAAATAGTCCCAGTCTTACAGGTGCTATAGCCAAAGCTCTTAGAAGTTTTTATAACTTTAATCTCTTATCAAAAAATTATTTTAAACAATGTCCCAACCTACCTGAAGACCTAAAGAACCTTCCAAAAGAACTACAAGTAGAATTTCCTATTATAGAAAGATCCAAACTCTGAATTCTAAAAGATTTGATTAAGCCATTCAAGAAATTATACTATGTTCCTCGAAAACTTCCAGATTCATACTTCGACCTTCCTCTATCAAAATCTCCACTTCCAGACTCATATCAATAGCTTCCTGAAACATTAGCAATTATGTTTCCCATTCCAAATGATCCAACACAAATTAGGCATGTAATTAATAACCTTAGACAATATAACTATGCAGTTCAATTTCTACCAAATAATTATCTTATCCAAAAACTCCTACTTCTATCTCCACATTGGCACAATGAGAACACTGGTATTTCACTTCCTATCACAGATCAGGATCAAGTTAACACATTACTTCAACAACTTTCTCCATACTACTCTTACTCTCTTCCTTTAAATTCAAAATAGATTGATCTATAACTTAAACAGTTTGATCGTCCTCCAATCCCCATGACTTCTCAGTTATCGAACAAACACTAGGCATCACCAAAGATCTGCTTGATCGAAATAATCCATCCTTCAATGAACATATCAAGAAAATTAAATCCTCATTTTATGGTACAATTTCTAGTAATTGGATTACTTCTTATCTCTAGGAACTTTCAAGTATTGAATCAACTACTGAAATTCTAAAGAAAAAAAACATCACGATAGATCTTTCTATCAAAGATAATGAAAATTTCCATACAAATTTAACAATCTTTAAAGATCTTTTCTACTTCTATATTCTCACTGATGAATTTATTGCAGAGTCAGAGTTGCCCAATCCCGAAGCAACTCTTCTTTTCAAATTCCACCAACAATAGAATTTATACTTGATAATAGTCATTCCTTATAAACTCTTACATCATTACCTTCCCTTGAATATCTCCTTGACATCTTATCTCCTACTCATATATCTAACTCTAAAAACCCTTTCACACAATCAACATCAAAGTTGCTAAAAAAAACATTAAAAAATCTTCTTACAAGCATTGTTCTAAATACCCAAGGATTAAATCAATTAGGAAAATTGCAATGTCTAATCTTATCAATATATAATCTCAGAAATATACATATTCTCATTGAAACAAAACATATCCTACAAAAACCTCTACCTCAAAATCTTTACAATTACTCAATTATATCTGTATACCCACCAATTCCTCCAGTAATGGTGCATACCTACTTATTCGAAAAAATCTATCATATCATATTTTTAAAACATATTCGGAAAATGAATTTTAGTGTACAGCTCACTTAAAATTCAATCTTAAAATAGATATTATTATCATAGCCCTCTACTTACTATATAATAATGACCTTAGAAAGAAAGCTATATTTTCTCTTAATAATATACTATTATTATATCCAGAAGCTGAATTCATAATTGGAGAAGACTTTAACACATATCTTTTAAATGCCCCACCATAAATGCTCCAACAGATAATCAGAAAAGAAAAATCTATCAATACGTAAAACATATGATTGATATAGCAAAAGCATCAGCAAAAGATTATCTTTTCACTTATCAAAAAACAACAAGCACCTCAAGGATTGATCTACTATGGATCACACCCAACTTGGCCAGCAAAATATTAAGCTACAATGTTACAAAAAATAATATTATATCAATAGATCATAAAATGATTAATGCCTGCTTCCAATGGTTCGAATACAAATTACAATATATCTTCCTCTCAACAAGAGCTTATCAATTTAACAAAGCTACTAAAGAACAGATAAAGTCATTGCAAGAAGATATTGATCTATACCTTCTTGATGATCCTTATTCTACTTGATATTCACTCGAAATTGCTATAAAAAAAACATTAACCTCAAATATTCCTGTGAAAAAATAACAAACTCTATCAAAACCTTAACAAATTTCCCAAAAATAAATAAAGCCATCAAACAAATCAAGTTAGCCTTACAAAAATCAAAAGCATCAGGAAGAAATATAAAATCACTTCAGTAGCCAGCCAAAAGTTTTCATGGCAAAATCTCAAAACTTCCTCCCAGCCCTAAATCTTTTTCTAAAACATTTAAATTGCTATTAAAGGAAAAACAAACTCAGATGGCTAAATACATTAGTGATCAAATTCAGAAAAACATTACTGATAATTTCATAAAATTCTGGTCCAAAATAAAGCAATACATCGGAATGGCCATGGGTGCTCTTAAACTTTTACTTGATCTATCAATCATTTATAACAGAAATGAACTTCAAGATAATCTAGAGATCCTCAATAACATAATTATCAATTATTATCAGAATTATCTAACTCTAAAGGACTTTGAAATAAAGGATACATAGGTTCCTGAATACAACCCCAAACAAAATATACAAAAAAATATATACGACAAATTGATGAAAAAAATTATATTAGAAGAATTTTTATCAACAATTACAATATTTTATAGAAATAAAACCCCTGGTTCTACAAAAATTTCTTATGACTATGGAAGCATATAAGTTCATCTATACAAAAAATGGTTGTAAATCTCTTTAACAATATCTTGTCCAATCGAAAATCTCAAAATCTTAAAATTTCCTTTTATGATAACAACCCAAAGCCTCCAAGAAAACAAAACTCGCTCGCAAAGAGCTCCCATATCAACAATGGCAACTAGACGAACAAGACCCAAAGACCCGACAGTGAACTACAACGGGGAAAGAATCATCACAGGCAGTGGAAAGATTACAAAACCC
>CAJVPT010002650.1:0-17112 GCA_910592055.1 Acaulospora colombiana
GATAGTTCAATTTAAATGAAATTAAATAATTATATAACAATTTATATGGACTGGTACATATCTGATTTGAATTATATTGAGTTTTATCTGAATCTGATAATTTTGTAAATTTAAAATTCGATTTGATCCGAATCTGATCAGATTAAAAATTTTGAAATTTGATCCAATTCAATTTGTATCTGATTCACAGATCAATCAGATTCGGATCAAAATTGTGAACACTACTCAATGTCTCTTTCTCTTGTAATGATAAAAACATGACTTTTGGTGACCAAAGCCATGAAATACCTTTCCTATCAATGGCAAGAAAGTTCTAAAAGAAAGAAGAACTATAGTACTTCCATCCACTCACCTATTAGAGAGATAGTTCAGAGCTTTTAAAATAATGGGAGACTTATCTTGAAGGCAACTATCCACTTTATTGTTATACTTTAACTCTATGAGTACTTTTTTTCAGTTTTTTTAAAGGATTTTGCCTACCTCAGTTTGATCCTGAATTTTGAGTAGCACAAAATTTCTCATGCTATGATTGGCTAGCAGAAAATATATTAGTAAAAAGAATGTAAACAAGTTCTTATTGATCATCTCACTAAAGATAGGTCCTTAAAGGGGGAGGTAGAGATATAAGTCAAATGTCCCACATTAAAAAACATTAAAATTTTTAAATCAATAACTATAAAAAAACTATTCACAATTATTCTCTATTATCTAAATTATTGATTTATAACATTTTCCAACTTTTGTCCCTATTAAAAAGAAGGTCATGAATTTTGTCTCTCAAAAAAGGACATAAGTGATCTGCAAAATTTTATATACTAAATACTTTAGGGACTATCATTATACCTCACGTGTCTGAATGCATTTCCTCAATATACATAAGAACCTGGGACCCACTATAAGTTGTATGCCAATCATACTGATAGATACAAATATGAAAATCATGATGTCATTGGCTATACAGAAAGAACAAGGCTGGATTAAGCTACCTTGGATAGACAACAACCTGACTTTCTCATTCCTTCTTCAACAAATACAACTATTACACTCAGGACTAGTATCTTTTTTGAAGGTTTTGATACTTTTATCCACTTATTGGAACTATTTATAATAACTAGCTAAATAACATTATATCACTTCAAACAAAACTTGACTTGAATACAACACTTTTTTTCTTTTTAAAAATTTTTGGTTAAGTACTAGTGGAGTTAAGGTTCCACATGGGTAGTCCTCGACATTGATGATACTAGATACCCCAAGTGAATTCTTATTATATTAGCCCTCTCTTTTTGAAATAGCAATAAGTTACTCAGTGGTCTGATCAATAGTTACACTCTAGGGAGTGTCAAGGTGTAAAATAGAAAATTAATATAATATGACTTTTATACTTTCTGTTTTTTCATGGTTTATTTCTGTAAGTAGATACCTACTGTTAAAGGTCAAAGAAGATAAAGTTCAAAATTTTCATCGTGGTCACATGACAGATGATTGTGATGTGACTATGATTGTGATGTGACCGATAATTGTGATGTGACAGAAGCTTACACGAAACAATCAATTGTCAATTATTATCATATCCCTTGTAAACTAGAAGAATGCGTGAACAATTTATTCATGTCAAAAAGGTAAAAATCTATGAGCTGAGATAATAGAAAATTAGCTGACCACAAAACAATTTATATATAACATAATACTAGAATAGCCATAGTGATTATGTAATAGCCCTATATGTAAAAATGTATAAATGTAGCTTCCTTCAATGACTTAATAAAATAACGAATCTTAAGATAAATCTTTTGAATAGATTGTTATAACAGTGAAGTTATAAGTAGTTTTTGGAAAAACTATCTTGAGACTCATCCAAATCTTTTTACGTTTCTGCCTTGATTTTGATATTGTTTTGTATGTATAATAGAAGGATGGACTCTTCTATCTGTAGGTTACGTGAGCTTTTGGTCATTAGTAACAGACTTACTGATCAGTCTGCTATACTACACTAGATAATCATATAACTATCTTATCCTAGTTGGGTGAGATGTAAATAAGTAGCTCTTTGTACTATTCATTGATCTATAAATCCTTAGATAATACAAGTAGTTATTTATCCCAGTTGTTCCTAGGTCTTTTGCTTATTAAAATAAATCTTGCTCACCTCGATGCAAGGATAAACTAATGTTTAAAAAATTTTTTTTTTTTTTTTTAAAAGCTGGCTCAGCCCCCAGTTGGTCTTTGTTTAGCTTTTACTCAGATATTACATTGTGTTATTTATTTCAAAGCTAACTAAAAGTCAGGCTATACTAGCATGTATGCAAGATTACTATGAAAGATACCTTCTGGATCGGATCTCCTGCTGGACCTCTGTGGCTTGTTGCCTTCCTTTCAGAAAACTAACTTGCCTAGGCTGAGTTAGCGCCATTTTCCTTGTGTTTTTGTGAGAAAAGGAAGTTAAAAGTTTTAGTTTTCTTCCAGTCCAGACCAATCTTGTTTGGGCTCTTCCCTGTTCAGTCTTTTTGTGTGTACTGACTCCATTTGCCTTTCGCTCTCTTTTCTGCTTTCGTGATTCCTTGGGATTTTTCCCACTCACCAGTTGCCTCACACCTCTGTCACTATACTTCCCTTGCAAGGTCCTGGATTTCTTTGAAACACCTCAAGAGGGTGTGCTTGACTTTCGTTTTCTTGAAAATTCTGGCCTACTCACGAAATAAGTCTGCGATGTCCTTGGGAATTAGACTCCTAGATATCATGTTAATCCAAATGGTCTGTGCGTTACATGCTACCTTCTTAGTCCATTGTTGGACCCATTGTTTGCTTCTTTTTTCTCTGCTTTGGAGATGGTTTGCTATGATCTCTAGCACTTGCAAGCTAAAGTCAAATTTATTCCTTCTGCATGTGAGAATATGTGTTTGATCCTCAGTGGCCTCATTGCACCGGATGCATCTACTGGATTTGTATAGGTCCTTTCTTCTGCTGTGTAATTTGACCATGGTTGGTAGCTCCTGTACCCAAGACTTCAATTTGAAAGTCCTGCGCTGGTGGTCCTCGTTGTCTGTTGGTTCCGCCATTATCCTTCTGAAGCGTAGGTAATCCACTGTTGTTTCCCAGTCAATTGCGTTGTTGAGTAGTCTGAGGTCCTAGTTCCTCTCCAGGCTGCACCAGTCTATGATTTGTTTGTTTCTGAAGTGATTGCAGACAGCCTCCCTAGCATTGAAGTTACTGTTCTCATCCTTGTATGCTAGCATTAGCTCGTTTTTGTTAAGTGGTGTTATATCAAGGCACGTGGCTTGCCACTTGAATCTTGCCCGCTTGGCTTCACTATCCACTCTGGTCAGAGTCGGAGTACCATTTCTCTGGATCTTCTCGACTTTGATTTCAATGTCCTTTAACCTTGCGAGGTTTCTTGTGTGTTCCATAAGCCTCACTATCTTACTCTTGTTCCTGTTGGTTTCCAATGCAGTGGCTATCATTTGGCTGTCTGTGTTTAGAATTGCCTTTGTTCCATGTGGGAGAGATATGAGAGCTGCTATAACTGCATTGAGCTCGGCCTCATTTGGCGTTACTCTGCGTAGGATCTTGAAAGCTGCGATTTCAGTTTCCTTTCCTGATTCAAGGTTCTCGACTTGGAAGGCAATGGTATGAAATCTCTTATAACTACTTGTGTCAGTTGTGACTCTAACTCTCCTCCACTCTCTTGTTTCCTCTTGGAGTTGACTGATTCTTACTTTGGTGAACATGTCTCCGATCCATTCAGTCCAACCCTCTATGCAGACATGCTCGGGGACACGAATGTCTTCGAGGCTTCTTGAGCTGTGACTTTTCTCCTGATCTAGTCTAGTCTTGATACTCTGTAACAATGCTAGGAGTTCAGTTACTTTGCTTCCGCCTTGACCTGTGCTACCTTGCCTACATCTTCCTGGAACTGCGATCGTGTCTTTACTCATCATTTTTATAATGCATTTATCTGCGGAGGTTGATATATTCCTGTCGCATCCAGCGCATGGTGTTAGGTAGAATGGGTGTTCCTGCCTAGTGTAATGTCTGGCAGTCGTGATATTTGTGACCTTTTTCTTTAGCCTTCCTATGAGTATGTCTTCCTCACCAGTGTTCTCTTCAGCAGCGATCCAAATGAGCTTGTGTTTCTTTAGGGATCTACTACTCCATCTTTCCACCCAGACCATGTTATGGAAGGGGTTGAACCCAGGGTGCAGGTTTGTAAGTCTTGTTGCAATATCTGGGTTTGTTGTTCCTGTGGTTATCTTGTTAATGATCTCTACGTAGAATTGCCACTGTCTCCCTTGTGCGTTTCGATAACTTGTATAACAAATTTGTGCCCAACTTATTGTTTTGGTTTTATTGTAGTTAATAAACTGTTCTATCCATCTGAGGTTACTAGCTTGTAGTTTGTCTCTGTATTTATTATACCACTTTCTTCCTATGAAGTCTTCTATTGACGTCAGATCCACCTCTGGTGTCACCTTCTTATGCTGTTTGTTTCTGAAGGACAGGCCTTGCTTTTGTGCTTATATGAGTACATCTTGTATGAAGTTTTTCTTCATTGCGTAAACCTTGGGACATGTCTCCAGGATACTCGTTTCTGACCAGGCTGCCCATTGGAGGTTCGCCACTCTTTCTCTGCATAGTCTGCCAACATGGTTGGTGGCCTTGTGAAGTGCCTTAATGACTGTTAAGTGCTTCTGGAGCATGTGATTTCCCAGGCTGAAGATGTTATATCCTAGGTCGCTGTGGAAGGTTGAATTTGGGGCCGATGCAGGAAAACCAGTTTTGTGTTTAATAATCCTTCTCAGTTTCCTGTCTATCGATTCCATTTTGGTTGCTATTAGGCAGAAGTCTTGGACCAGGTATTCCAGCTTAGGTATGATTACGTGGTTGACTAGATATTATGTTTACTTGTCTAATACTTTCTTCCAAAGCAGCTGATTCGTGAGATTCAAGATTGTTTGGTAAAGTACATTTGCTTGATGTTTCTTCTGACTGTCAGGATTGAACCAGACTTCCAAGTACCAGACTGCACTGGTGGCTGCTTTGATTGTGTTTTGCTCGAAAGTCATTTCAGTTTCCCATCTATTGTTAAGTACGATAAGCTCTGACTTACTTGGGTTAACTTTGACTTGAGCGAAGTTATAAAATGAGGCAGCTGTGTTAGTAATAGTCTCGAGCTGTTTGCAGTCCCTGGCAATCCATGCTGTGTCATCCATATATGCCATAACTGATGTACTCGTGATACTGCAGAAAGTGCTGAGCTGGGTTCTTCCATACTTTCTGTTCATGCTTTTGTACCCTTGGAGCCTGCTAACTTTGCAGATTAATGGATCGTAGTATATCATTCATAGGAGAGATGATATAGCATCATCCTGATCAATTCCATTCCTGACTGTATATGGGTCTGTAATTCCCACTCTTGTGATCACTGTGTTTCTCCGGTCTTTGAAACCTTCCATGATGATTTTGATCAAGGTCTCTGGAAGCTTGATCCTTCGCATGGCTTTCGCTAAGATGTGCAGGTCTACATTGTCATATGCTTTGCTCATGTCCTGGAACAGGATCCATAGTTCTCTATTGTTCTCCCTCGCATTCTCGAGAATTGAGTTGACTGCGAAGATGGGTTCTACGTTGCTTGTCCCGGGTAGTGCTACCTAATTGTGTTCTGATAATATTTCGTGTCTAGTGAGTATGTTGGACAGTTTGTTAACCAGTCCTTTGGTGAAGATTTTCTTAACTGATTCTAGGAGCGTGATAGGTCTGACTTTGGTGAAGTCATTGCCCCAATCATACGTCTTCGGGATCGGGTAGATCGTTTTGTTTTTCCACTCAACTGGCATTTTTCCTTTTTGAAGGACTGTGTTAAAGAGCACCTTCATACTCCTCAGTACCTTTGGGCCGAGATGATGTAGTGCTATATATGGAATTTGTGATGGGCCAGGTGTAGATTTTTTGCTTGCCTTGGTTATGATGTTGGTTATTTCTATCGTCGAGAACTCTTTAATAACTCCTTCGTGCCAGGCCACGTCAATTTGTTATAGGGGTTCATACTCCTTTTGCCATTCCTGCGGTAAATTCCTCTGGGTGGAACTCTTGGTCCATTCCTCAAAGTGGCTCCATACTTGTGTCCTAATTTCTTCTTCATCGTACATGATACTTGGTTCCGCAGCCTTTACTATCAGCTTGTCTAGTTTGATTTTCAGTTTTTCTCTTTCGAGTAAGCTATCTATTATCCTTTTCTTGTCACTAGCAAACCAGTTGAGGTGGTTGTTGATGGCCTCTTTTATCCTTTCACTGCTCTCTTTACAAAGCTGTTTGTGCATACTGAGTTTGATTCTCTTAATCTCCTCAATTACTCTGACTCTAGCTGCTTCAAAGTCACCTGGGCTCTCAAGCGCTTCTGGGAGCTCAAGATCATTGTTTCGTGCTAGTTTTGTGATCCTTTCCCTTGCTTCAGTCCCAGGACTTGTGTTGACCGCTTCTGCTAGATATTTCTTGAGTTGGCAGAGTCCAATTAATTTGGTCGGTGTAATCCTCATTAGCATTTCTTGTTTGCTCTGTGTCTTGATCTGCCTTTGCTTGAACTTTGGTATATATAGACTTGTTGACTTGAGGATTATCTCCCTTAGGCTGCACCAGAGCTCGTCCGCATCCATTCTGGACTCGGGTGTTCTCTTACAAACCTCTACCTTTTTTTCTATATGGTTAGTCCACTTCTCCCACTGTGCCGGAGCTGTGCCTGACCAGTTGTATCGAGTGTTAGGCACCTTTTGAATGTTTCTCCTCTTTTTCACTAGGGAAAGAAACACTTGTGTTTTGGCAACTGCAATTCCACGGTCACTTTTATAGAGTTGCTTGTACTCGTTGATGAATATGTCTATCATATCTCGGTTCTTGAGGTCATTAATTAGGATACTGTTTGATGACAGCTTGTTCTCAAAGTGGTGGTGCTTGCTTGAGAACCTGTCCATGCAAGGCATGCTAATGTCATTCAGGTCTCCTGCCACTATGGTCTCCCAGTTTGTTTTGTAGCTCGAGTTAAGCCATCTTGTTATCTTCTTCTCAAAGTGTGATCTCTCTGAGTGCTTTGCTGGCGAGTACAATCCTATGATCCTTATGTACTTCTTTCGTGGGAAAGCTAAATCCAGCATGATTGCTCTTCCTTCAATCGTTTCTTTGTTTACTATCCTTTTTGCCAATTCTAGTCTGAGAGCCACACCCATGCCTGTGCCTTGTTTTTGATCTGAATTCGTTCAGTGGCACTCGTATCCTTCTGCTCTCCAGAACTTTGCAGAGTAGTCTTTCCAATTTGTTTCAGTGTTGATAATGATGTCCTAGTTCATTTCGCACCAGAGTTCTGCCCATGCGATTCTGTTCGTTTCCTTGTTGAGGCCTCTTGTGTTTGATGTTGCGATCTGTACTGTGAAGCCTAAATCTATTAAGTTTGGTTGTTCAATGTTGTTCGTTTCTGCATTTTGAAAGTCTCTTATAAAATTTTCCATATTGTTGGATTCGTTGGTCATAAGATTGTTATTAATTGTGATGCTGGTTGTTTGTTAAGGAACCTATGGCCTCAAGTGCTCGTTGCATGTTCGCTTGCATATCCTCCATTGTTTTATTGATCTGTTGCTGTCTTTCGTGTATGTCTGACGTTTCTTGGATTTGTGGGGGCACTTCTGAGCCACTAGCGCTGTTCCCTCGTAAGGCATTCTGCTCTCTTTCGCCATTGTGTGAGTTCTGTTCCATTTCTTCATAGTATTCCTGATCATAGGCTTCCAAGTTGGTGACCCTTTCGTCCAGGTCTGTTACCATCTCCTTGAGGCTAGCGACCTCTTTCTGGATCGATCTGAGCATGGCCATGACATCCTGAAGGTCTGGTTGTTGCTGCGTGTACCCTTGTTGGTGGGTGGGTTGCTTCAGCCACCTATATTGAGTCTGTTTCTGGTTTGCCCTGTCTTGTTGTTTGCCGTTCCCTCTTGCCGCTGCTGCATATGATGCTGGTTTAGCATTTCTTTTGTTGTTCAGTGAGGCGTCTGCTCTGAGTCCACCCGTTCTGGCTGGTTTGAATTTACTGTAGATCTGTCCGTACTTTTCGGTCTGAGTATGGTTGAAATCCCTCCATTGTTTCCTTCATTCTTTGATTGGGCATTCTCTAGCGCGATGTATTGTTGCATCACAGATGGCGCATAATGCCGTGCTAATAGGAGTCAGAGAAATGTCCGTTTCACCTAGGGTAAAGGTTAAGTCCTTAGCTCTGAGGAGATCCTCTCTTGATTCAAAACTAACCACTGCGAACTTCTTGGGTCGATATCTGGTTAAGCATGTGCGGGGTATGTAGCATGTGCAAGCTTTCATTTCTCCAAGGGCCTGTCTCAGGTCCCATGCAGTGGTGCCTGATGGCAGGTTCACTAGTTTGGCTGCTATGCTGTGTCATTCCCTTATCTGATCCACAGACCAGTTGGCGTTGTTTATCCTGACTGCATCTCCTTTGATAAGAATGCTGTGCTGCTTGACTAGGTCCTCCTTGACTGTTTCTTCTTTGAAAGTGATGGTGGCGCACTGCCACAGGTTTTGTGTTCTCATACTAATACCTGTTATGTTGCCAAATCTGGCGAAGTATTGTCTGACCTCCATGAGTCTTATGTTCAGGGGTATATCCCAGACCACTATGGATTTACCTTTTTCAATCGTCTGTTTGCTGATGTGCATGCGTGTGAACTTGTTGTCACCTAAATTTGGCAACTCCATTCTGGTTGCATCATCTGTCACTTGTTGATCCCCAAAAATTGCGACGATTCAAGTGCCCTCCTTGTTGTATTTACTGCAGATTGCAATGAGACCCGGGGAAGTTAAGGGCTTTCGTTAGATATAAAATTTTTGCGTCGTTGTTCTGACCTGGGGTGATGTTAGCGTCAATTCCCACTTTGAACCTTTTTTTTCCATACTTAACCTCTGGGTTGACTGGTGACCTCGGTCTGGGCTTGTTGGTGGGACGGGTTGGTTTGTTCTTTCGTTCTACTGATGTCCAGCATTCCTCCTCATTTACCTCAGAAGCCGGTTTGTTCTGTATTGCTGGGTATCGCGATCTAGACAGATTGCTCATTTCTATCTCTTGTGTATGTTCCTGAATGGTCGTCCCTTCTGCCTGGGCTGTTTGTCTGACCGGGGGATTTCCGCTGACATTTTCTTCTTCTTCCATCTGCTCACTCCATGTTCATTCCACCCGGGGGGTTTCAGTTTCTATGTCCATGGTTGTAGCGCCGGTTGTTGTTTCCGTTAAGGCCTCCTGGGGGCCTGATTCCTTGCTATAATGGTTGGGACCTGCTGCTGGGGTTGTTACTGTCTTTGTCTGCGTGTTGGTGGGCTTCTTGGCATATGATGATTACGAAGGGAAACAGTTTCCTTGCTCCTTCTTTCTGCTCTTAGTTGTCTTTCTACTCTTTGTTGTTTGAGCTGCGAAACCTTAGGGTTTCTAGTGTTGGAAGCCATTTCCTTGTTGTCGAGGTTGCTGCGCCTCAAGTGATTGGAAAAGAGTTGTTCACAAGCTATTAAATAAATAATATTGTTAATAAATTTATTTATATTATAAATAACTACAATAATTATCCCTTAATAAATATGCTTTTCATAATATATTTTCCAATATTTTCTTATAAGGCCTTCAAAGAACTCTGAATGTTCTCACTGAAAATATTCCTCTGTATACTAGCAAAAATCTTCAGGATCTATGTATATATTTTCAAAAAAAACTTCTTTTATATACTCTTAACTGCATGCTATTATAGAATTCAAAATGTTATTGAAATTTTTTAAAAATTAAAATTAAACCTTATCTTGATAAAATCTTGTTCGATGATTAAATGTTGACTCATATAAATTTTGTTTTCTAGGTGGGTAACATTATTCTCAATGGCTTTTTACATTCTAATAATTGATCAATTTTCTTATTAAGACTTTTGTGAAACTCCAAAAGTCTCTTGATTACTATATTAGAAACTAAATATACAAATTATTATTTATTTAAATAGTTACATCTTTTTTAATATACCTAAAGATTCTTTGTGCAACCTCCTAGTAGGCCAAAATTCTAGAATATAACTGGAGAATCTTAATTACTTTTGGGATAGTTCTATTTCTGTTTCAACTTGAAGTACTGGAAGTACTCTTGGGTTTTTTGAAGGACTTCAAAGTACTCTTTTTACCAGAGCTTGAACCTGAAATCATTTGTTGAAACATGTTATATGTTTCTTTTCTTTTATTTGATATTAATAAAAAAGAAAGGACTTTAGAGATCTTATATAATACAAATTTCAAGAAGTTATATCATATTATAACTGCATACAACTCTTTATCATCTTTTGAAAATTATTTTATAGCTTTAAAAATAAAATAATGTTGAAATCATATTAATAAAATTATAACAACTTATAAATTAAATTTTTGATTAGTTAAAATTAATTGGTATTTTATTGGTCAATTTTATTTTAATATATATATTATTATTTTGAATATTTCTGAAATTTTTTGAAATAAAAAATATTCAAAGTTTTTTATTATTAAAATCAATAAAATTATTTTTGTTATAAATTTTTGAAAATTTTGAAAGTTTTTCAGAGAATAATTCAAAAATTTCTAAAAATTTTTATCAGGTGGAGATTTCCAAAGTTCTTTATCAAAAAATTTCCTGATAATGTTTTAGACTTTAATGAAACAGGTTTTATCTTCAGTAGTACCAATTTTAGGGGCTAGTCTAAAATTGGAAATTCTATTGTCAATGATCTGAATCCCATATATAGTGATAATCTCATAGTAGCTATCAAATATAATTGTAATTGTTGATAATCTGATTAGTTCTTCTGTATGAATGCATTTCAAAATTGTTAGATACCTCAATTTACTGCAAATATAGTTAAGTTTTTTTTCCATTGAGTTGCCCAGTACTGTTTCTGGTTCAATGAACACCTTGCCTATGCAAAGTATATTGTAGTTCTTGTGGATGCCTACTTGTTTTGTTTCTCTTGTTGTCTTCTCCAAATTACTATCATAGCTAAAGTTGTTTAAGGTAATGTCATTATGGTTCTTTGGATTCTCTTTTCCCTCTCCTATTACTAGTATTGTTAAAGTTACTATCATTAATGAATTTTATCTGATCTCAGTATCTGTTTTCTCTATTTATAATAAGGTAATTGAGATGTCCATCTATTTATCTGGGTTATTGTCTTGTACTGCAAATTCTAGCTTTTTAGTTTTTGTATTCTATATATTGACTTGAAGGTTCTCTGATATCTCATTTACTTCCTCCTTTTTGATTGTTATATGGTTTTTATTTGTACCAGTTAAAGGATTGAATTTATTTGCGAGTTTGGTTTTCAAGAACAGTTTAAAGATTTTATCACTGCCTATGATAATCCTTTCACTTATATTATTAACTATTGATCTTTTGTTCTGGTCAACTTTCTTGACATATTGGTTGAGAAAGCTCGTTGTAAGCATTTGTCTTTTCTTTAATGTTTTGGATTGTTATTATAAAAGGAAATTTTTAAAAATTTGATGTAAGTGAGAAAAAGTTTTTTTTTACATCCTTTATAAGATTTATTTTACTTCTATTACATATTCTGATAATACTGATAAAAGTTTCAAAGCCCTTTGTTCTTTTCTGATTTAGGATAAGTTTTATTTTAATTATACTTGAAATATTTACTCAATTCATCATTTTTTATTTTATATTCCTCTAATATATAATTATTATTATTTCATATATCCACCTGCTTAATACTTAATTGTCTTATAAAGAGTAAAGGTATTAAGTAGACTTTACTCTTATAAGTTTAATTCAAAATATTACTTTATCTAATTCTTATTACCTTGATTGTTTTTATTTTAACATAATATTTTTTTACCTATTATTGTATTAATCATTATACATCTTTTTGTAATTTCACCATTTATATCAATGCATTTCTAAGGGCTCAAGGATTCTTTTATTTTAATATAGTTAAGCCTAAGTTTATTCAATAGTTATCTCAAATCTTTTATTATTTCTCACTTATTTTAAGATTATCCAATATATTTTAGGATTTTAATTCATGGTATTTTCTCATTTTTAATTTTAAATTATGATATTATTTTATGTCTCAGTTCTCTTATTGAGTATTTAAACAGAAATAATCATATAATTTACTATATTAGAATATTTTAATCCTGTGATTGACACAAACATCATACTTATCTTTATACTATTCCAGAATTGCTTTGTGTTTTAAGAATATTTCATAAAGATATTATTTTTAATTAAAGTATTATTTTTAATTGCCTATTTAATATCCAATTATTTCTTTGATGAAAGTATTAGGTAGGTTTTTCTTGCACAAATTTATCCAAAATTCTATCAGCTATTATTATATTCACTATTTTATTCATCATTATTTTTATTTTCAATTATTTTTTTATTCCATCTAATTTATCCTTTTTGTCTTACATATTGATTTTGCATTGATCATGGATTGTTGACTTTTCATGTTACTCTTCCATCTATCAAGGATTTTTATATCTTCTTTGTATAAAAAAGAAGTTTTATACTCAAGTGATTCATGAATTTTGTTATTTTCTAAAGTCTTCAAATTTATCAAGTATATTTCCATTCATCCAAAATTCATAATAAATTAACTGATGGCTATTTTAATTTTTAGAAACCTGATTTATAGTTTATTTTTTATTTATTTATACAATAAGATAAAAATTCCTGAATCCTCCTAAAAACTTATTATATAAAAGTCTATTTCTTGAGTTACATAATATTTGTTACCATGAAAGGGATTATTATTTCTCATAATAAAATATTATATATTTTATTATTATATATATTTTAAATAAAGTTTTTATCTATTATTGTTTACTTGATATCTAATTATTCTTTAGATGAAAATACTAAATAGGCTTTATCTATATAATTTTAATTAAAATATCTATTGCTAAAAGATTCTTAAAGATTTTAAAAAATTTTAGTAGTTCCAAGGATCTAGTTTCTATTGATTATCTAAATCAAGCTTTCAATAATTCTATATTCAATTGGAGTAATATTGACAATATTGAGTATATTGAATAGAGGATTATAAATTTTACTGAATCTCGGATTTCTGGTTTTTACTATATATACTTATTTTACAATAAGTACTATAATGAAATTGCATCTATTCTTGATTATTTTCTTCAAGCTATTGATGTATATCTCTTGACTGCTCAAAATATTTGACAATTTTTTAACTTGTTGATTTTTTGGCACTTAGAATAAAATATTTACAAGAATATCTAAATGATTATTATTCAAAACACAACTTCTCTTTCTAAATCTAAAAGAATAAGATAGTATTGAAGATGAATCTAATGAAACATTTCAAAAGCATCTTTTCTAATATAAAAAAATATAACAAGATATAAAAGTATTTTTGAAATTTTATATTTTATAGGGTTTGATAAATTCACTCATTATTATAAATTTATTTGATTATATTTATTATACTTTCAAATATGCCATTATTATTTAGAATCAAAATAAAATCAAATTTCTTTTTTTTAAAATGTTTTATATATATTCTTATACTTCTTTTATTGCTATTATTATTTTTGTTATGTTTCTTAGGGACAATATAGATGCCACTTGCTTTGAGTATATTAAACCATTTTCAAACTTAGATCAATTTTTTAGTAGTACTTCTAATGTTGATACAAAAGCTTTCTTTGATGATTCTTGCTTTTTTAATAATATTTGTAGCACTCTAGTCAATTATTTTCCAAATATATGCTTATATATTGTATAATAGGTTCTTCAGATTGTGAAACTTCTACTTATCAAATTATTCTGATATTAATAGTCTATTGTTGTCATACTTCTGTTAGTTAATTGGATAATATTTATAAACACATTTAAATTCTTTTCACATAATTTTAATTTTTTATTTTCTCTTTCTCTTTTTTATTTTAGTAAAGTTTTAATTACATTTATTATAGTTTATACAAAATCATTAATAAGTTTCTATTATTTTTTTTCAGGAGTTAATACCTACTTCTTATTATTTTTGTTATTATAATCTGACTTCTTTCCATTCACTTAACAAATGTCTTTACTTTTTTTTAAAAAAAAATTCTCTTCGAGCTAGGTATATATGCTTTATTAAACATATATATATACTTTATATTAAAAATGTATCACTAAAACTAAGTCTCTATCTAACTTATTCATCTTTATTTTAAGAATTATTAAAACTCTAAGTATAACTTCAGAAGTGATTTATTATTCCATTAGTAGTTTAGATAAAGACCCTTTCAACTGTTAACTTCATTGCCTGCAGATCACTATTGCAAATTATTCTATGAGATTTTAACAGAGCTTAAAACTTTACCATTTTATTACATACTCTACTCATCTTGTTAAAATTTCTCAAAAGCTTTCATTTTCAAGGTTTTCTTTTTTAGGTTGTAGATTTCTTTTTTTTCGGAATCATAGTTTTCTAGCCTAATAGACAAGGAGGTTTTTTTGTCTTGTTATCTTTATTAATTACTTGTATTAATTTTCATTTGATTACCTTTTTATAACTTTTGTTCCAGACTTCTTTTTAGACTTGGTTACAGACTTTTTTTTACATTTTTATTATTCACTTTCTTGCTATTCTTCCTATATATTTATCTTGATATTTTAAATCTGCCATTTCTAAAATAAGGTTAGTTCTTATAAGACCAGTACAAAAACTTAGTATATTTCAACTAGTTTCAGAAGTCTGTTTTACTACTTTAGTGATCCACTTGTAAAACTCTCCTATTTCTTTATAATCATTAATAATTAGCATAGAATTTTTCTCTTTAGTCTTTCTTTTTCTTTCCTATAATAGCTCTTTAAAGTTTCTAATAATTCTATCTACTTCTTTATTCTATATCTCTTATAGCTAGTCCTTATAAGTTGAAAATTTTAGTAAGTGTTCTATAGTTTTATCTTATTGGTTACATATAATACATTTCACTTGCTTATATAAATCTGGTCTTATTACAGTCAACTTACTTAAGGTGAATAACTTATAATTGACTAGTTTAATAAAAAAGCTTCTTTATTAGGATTGTTTAAAAGATATATCCCACGTGTATCCATCATTAACCTTTTCCCATACTAGGTCCCATATGTGAACCTAGTATTCTGAAATATAATAACTCTATTTTTTCTTTGTTCTGTTTTGTTGTGTCCACTAATAGGCTGTTGTCTTATAATTAATATTCTTAATAAATTGTCTAATTGGATTATCTAGAGCTGTTCCTTGCCACTTGATTTTAGTAATAATTTGTATAAAATGAAATCATTTTATTCAATCAATAGAAATTTAGGACTTTTTAATTAAGGTATCTGCTTCTTTATTATAAAAATTATTTGGGTATATCTTGACTTTTGTAAGCTTTAGATCTATTTTTTTCTTTTTATTAGCTCTACCATATATATCCATAGGGATCAATTTTTTTCTTTGAGTCATCTCTTGTGTATCCTTTTCAGGTTTTCTTTTTCTAAAGATTTTTACTTGAAAATACATGCTATGCTTTCAATTAAAATTATCAGATGTATTGTTATTATTGCTATCAATTTAGCTCTTTCTTATAGATAAGGGCCAATTGTTTACTCTTATTTAAAACTTGCTTTCCTTTTCTTCTTTTCCTATTTGAATCCAAGCTGCTTCAATCTTCATATTTTCTTTTTCCTGATCAATAAGTAATCTATCAGAATAGAAAATTAGTTTTTCTTAAAGTATATCTATCAAGTTATTTTGATATACTCCTTCTTTAATATTTTCTTTAATAATAGATTCTTCCTAGATTTCTATGTCTATATAATTTACTTTATTATTTTTGATCTTAAAAAGACTTTGGTTACTATAAATCACTTCTTTGATCCTTTTTTTAGGTGCTGATATAGGGTTGGAGATTTTTAAATCGTGTTCTTCTGATAAACTTTCTTATATAAGGTATGGTTCTATGTATATTTTTTCTATTTCTCTTTTATGCTACAGTTATCATTTAATCTTGTGTCTTTTGAACATCCCAAACATTTTGTATATTGGTCTTTTGATTATTATTGGAGCTACAATTAGTAAAATGCTCTACTATCACAATATTTCTCTTTTTTTCTTGTCTTAATTTTCTCTAAGTTACTTGATTTCTTTTATTTCACATTATTATTCATAAATTTTTTCACTTGTCTCAAATAGAATTTATTTTTGAGTATTTTGATTCCTATTTCATATAATTTTCTCTTTCAAATCTTATAAGCTATTTTAGTTGTTCTCCTGAAAGGTTTTTTATTATAATTTGAAACCATTCTAGTATAGATCCTTTGCTTGTATCTTGTAGAAGCTGAAACATTTGCCAATTTCATATTTTTTTAGTTTTTTGATTGATTAGCTAGTCCAAGTATATCAGTTGATTGTTTTTAAGTGATGGTATAGTCTTTTTATATTCTTCTGATGCAAAATATTTTTCAATTCAAATGTTTTCCTTTTTTCATTCAAATATATTTTGGCATTTCCAATTATGAAACATTATTCCTATATCTTTAGCAATTTTGATCACTTGAAGTTAAAAATGGGTCTCTAAAATAGTTAATAAGGATATAAGTAAGAATATAAGTCAAGATGACTTTCGACTATAAGAACATAATATTTTGATTATAAAATATATAAAATAATAATATTATTATATAATTTTATTTTTTTAAAAAAAATAATAAATAAAATTATTAAAATATTAGCAAATAAATTATTTTTATTTATTTAATTTATTAAATATCTTAAAAACTTATTAATAAATAAAAATAAAATTAATTCATATTATTTTTATTAATTTATAATATATTTTTATATTTTTTTGAATTAAAATTAAGTTTTAATTAAATTAAATCAAATTTAAATTATTTAATATTTTTTATTAAATTTAATTTTTTTTATTAATAGTTATAAAAATAATATTAATAAACTATATGTGATTTTATATATAGAATATTTTTATTAATCTAAAAAATATATTTTAAACTTAGATTTTTCAAAAATTAATAATATTTATTTTTTAATTATTAAAAATAATTTATTT
>CAJVPT010002651.1:0-17100 GCA_910592055.1 Acaulospora colombiana
TTTTTAAATTAATAACTATAAAAAAACTACCCACAATTGTTCTCCATTATTTAAATCATTGATTTATAGCATTTCCTAACTTTTGTCCTTGTTAAAGTGAATAGCTATGAATTTTGTCCCTCAAAAAGGGACATAAGTGATCTGTGAAATTTTATATGCTAAATATTTTAGGAACCCATCATTACCTATAATATAATCTTCTATTTTTTTAATTGACTCTAATTTTTTTTTATATGTCTTGTTTATAAGAAGACCCATACCTGATCCTTTATATTTGATGCCATTACAACTATAGAAGAATTTATATATCTTTTGAAACTTGAAGGCATGTTCTGCTGCTTCACTCCTTAGTTTTGTTTCACTGATACCTATGATTTCTATATCTAGTTTTTGTATCATGTTATATAAATACCATTGATCCAGTATTGTATTTATTTCTCTTATATTGTGTGTCTCTATAGTTATGGTTTCTTCCATAGGGAATTGCAATATATTATTTTGATATATTGTTTATTCTTTAATATTCTTGTTGATAGTATTTGTTTTGATCAACTTGATAAAGTTGTTTAGGTATTGTATAGTAATAGGGAAGTTGTTTGAAAAGAATATTTTTATTATTATATTGTTGTCTTTGAAATTGTTTTTGATCCAGAAAGTATTAAATTACTCTTGTAGGTCTTATTCTTTACTGATGTTTTCTATTTAAACTGGTACAACTTTTAAAAGTGATTAGCTCTTTTCCATCTTATAGATTTAGAATAGGGTTGGGTCTCTTTTTCAATATGTCTCATTTTATTATTTAATTTGGTTAAGCTATATTGAATTTGTTACAATGGATTTTGTTCTGCTTCAGATTCAGCGGTCACATTGTTGATGATTCTGAAACTATATTTTCTATATCTTCTTTTTTGTGTTTTGATTAGTTCTTTATTGCTTCTTGTTGCTGGTTGTTGATTACATCTTTGTCTTGAATTTCTTGTATTTATTCTATAGAATCTTGATCTTCTTTTTTCAAACTCTGTTCAGAGTTTTCTGTATCATATCTAAGATTAGATTCTTCTAAAGGGGTTTCTCTCCATATAGGCTTTCTGTTAAATCTAATGTCTATTCTATCCAAGTAATTGTTATGTTGATCTATATTAGATTCATCTGTTTCTTCAAAGTAAATACTACTAGTTCTATGTTTTACTTTTCCATGTCTCTCTTGCTATGAAATATTTACTTCTTTTATAATTTTATTCATTTACTATATGTCTATTTTAAAATATTTTTTAGCACTCTATGTGAGTTTGTGTTCATATAAAAATATGTACTGTTTGAGTGTTTTATTAAGATCTTCTGCTATTGCAAAATATATAACTATGTATTCTCTTCTCTTGAGTGTATATGGGTTTCTGAATATATAATAGACTTTTGCTTTGATTTATTTTAAGGCATATACTAATGAGCTTGTAAAGGTGTTGTGTATTCTATATAGTCTTAAGGACTGACTATTATGTTTTTTATTGATTTTGTCAACTTCTTGATCAGTAGGTTCATGTTGAGTAAAAATAGTTCTTATTATTTTTGTTTTGATAAGAACTATCTATAGATCTTTTAGCTTATTGTTCTATTTATAAGGAGTAATTTGTGCCTTGATTTTTTTTTTTTTTTAAAAAACCCATAGTTAGGTCAATACTGCATATTTATTAATCAATATGAAAACTGATAGAGATATATAGAACAATTGCATCATAGCTAAACTAAAAGACTTGTACTGACACAATTGTCAATGACTTTCAATTCTCAAAAGAGCTTCAGCCTCTAAGTGCAACCTTGGAGGCAATATTTTGCTCTGGACTAAGTTTTGGATAAAGACTCTCCTAACTTACCCATAATTGCCAGCAGGTTGTCACTGCTTATTATTCTCCAAGGAACTGAATTTGAGAAACTACAAAAGGAAAAAGAAAAAGGAAAGGGGGATATCTAAAAATGTGCAAATGCATTATATAAAAATGAAAAGAAAAAAGAAAATTAAAATGCTTTATGTTCTTCAAAGGACCTTTGCTAGAAATCTCTTCTTATTAGAAGTCAACCCTTCTGGAATATCCTTTTTCTTTCTGACCATCTAAGGAACTTATCCATCTGTGCTCTTGATTATTTTCTTGTGACCATCTGAAGTACTTATCACCTACTCAGATCCAGTGTCTTGCTCAATACTTTCTTTTTTTTGATCTTGATTTTGTATCCATCTATACAGAAGAAGATATCTAATGATGGACCCCAGGTTCTTATGTGACTTTTCAGTCTTGTTGAGTAACTTCCAATATCTTCCAGCAGTCACATCTAGTTAAAGAAATTTTATTGATGTTTATTTTAATTGTAATATTATTACACAACATCTGGGGAAATGCATTTTCAATCCTAAAGAAGGGTAATGTTTTACATTTCTCTGCTTTTCAGTTTTATAGCCTAACCGGGATAAGGAAATAACCTTCTTTGCATACTTTGCCTATCTGGAATAATAAGAAGTTGAAGGCCTTGGCCTCATAATTTCTTTGCTTCAGTTAAACTTCATTTGGAGAAGTAAAGAAGTTCATATCCTTGATTTCTCTTTCTATCACCAATGATATCATCGGAATATATGAGATAATCAATAGGAGTTTGTTTATATTCAGCTACTAACATGTTTCATATCAACCAATCAGATCCAGGTGACATTGTGCTATCAAAAATTCAGGGTCAAACTGAGATAGGCAAAACCCCTTAAGAAAACTATAAAAAACAATAAGTACTTTAAGAGAATACAAAACAGTATGTAAGAAGGTGGAAAATAAGCCTTCTCCTGTTAACAAAACCTCTATTTCTTGTGACTTCCAGCTTTGTAAGGTGACACTCCACTTGTCAGTTCTTTTACTTCCTCAAACCTTTTTGCCTTTAGTAGAGGAATTGTGTACTTGAGTCTTTTTAAATCACTAGAGGCTCAAGTTTTTATTCAAAGGAGTTTATAAACAAGTAAGGGAAAGTAGAAGAGATAAATAAAGACAAGCTTCAAGTTGTTTTAATGAAAGTATAAAAACTTTATTAGCAAGAAGGTAAAAAATTTCTTGCAAACATCTTTTTTTGTGTAATTAGAGAATTAGCAGAAAAAGTGTTAAAAAAATTATTAGTAATTCGTGCCTTGATTCTTTATTGTGATCTTAAATAGTTATATATATGGATATTTGTGAATTTTTCATATATTTGTAAAGCTACCTTAGCTTCTTGCCATGTATAGCTACGATCTATATTAATTAGAGTCATAAATAGATTTTTGTTCTCTTCTTCTGTTTTTTTCCTAAAGATCTTTTTATTAGGTGGAAATTTCAAATTTTTTTATTTTTTTGTACTTATAGATAAATATGGGTTCCTAAAGAGGAAGTCAGGGACAAAAGTCAAATATTCCTCACTAGAAAACATTAAAAATTTTAAATTAATAACTATAAAAAAACTACCCACAATTGTTTTTCATTATTCAAATCATTGATTTATAATATTTCTTGACTTTTGTCTCTATTAAAGTAAAGAGCTATGAATTTTGTTCCTCAAAAAGGGACATAAGTGATCTGCAAAATTTTATATGTTAAATACTTTAGGGACCCATCATTACTTATAGGTATTATTGTGAAGTTCTCACCCTCTTTTTTGTTAACTTTCTCCAAACAATTCAAAGCATATTTTTTTTCTTTAATAGTAAAAGTCGTCCAAGCATTACTATTGAGAATTATTTTGTGCAAAATTGATGTTCTTTTGATAGGCTAAAAGCATTTTGAAGATATCCCATTCTTTCTTTTTCACTTTTTTCTAATATTTTAGATGTTAAAGTTTTCAATTTGTATGCTCCATTTTGGATAATATAAAATGAATTAATACTAGTTGATTTGGATCTATTTCTAGTATTATAGAATTGTAGCTCTATAATATTGTCTTCTTTAACTTCTTCTTGAATTTCCTCTATTTTTATTGATCTTCAATCTCTTTATCACCCATTTCTATTTTGACATTGTTGAAGACTTCTATTGTGAATGTTAGTTGAATTTCTATAATTGCTTCTTTATTTGATAGTTTTGTTAAACTTGAATATAAATTGTTTGTGACTATTTTTTTTTGTTTTGTTTATTGCTATTAATATGTTTTTTTCTTTTGTTCTATCAGTTTCATATACTTGTCTTTCAAGAAGGGATTAACAAATTATCTTCTTTTCCTTGTCCTTGAGCCCATAAGTATAGAACATATTGTTTTAGAATTGCAACTTTAGTAAAAGTGATGTGATTAATGTTGAGGATTTTAGCTATAATGCTATCTAAAATTAAGCATCTTGTAGAACTAGGAACTAAGTTGCGGTTGTCTTCTTGTATAGAGATTGTATTGAGAATTGTTTATGTTTTCTATAGTTTTTTCTCTTGATTATACTTGTTTGATAAATTGATTAGGATTTTTAGGATATAAATTTCACATTTCTTTATGATCTATAGTAATCTTCATGTTTTTGACATTGTTGTACTTGTCACATATTACAGATTAATAGATTTAACTTGTATTTTATTGTTTATAACATATGGTAAAGATTTGTTTATCCCTTGTTACTAATTTGATAATGTGGAAAAATCTTAAAGTTATTGTATTATGAATTTAGATTATGCTTTATGTATTTGTTGTGATAATAATGTTGTTATTATTTATTAGCTTGTTATGAACATATAAAAATATAAGTGTTGTTAATCCATTTATTGTAAATACATAGATGATCTATAAATATTGTTTATATAAATATGTGAAAATATGAATCATTAGAAAATTTTCAAAAAATTCTTCAAAAACTTTAAAAATTTTAGAAAATTTATAAAACAAAATAATTTTATTAATTTTAATAATAAAAAATTTTAAAGATTTTTTATTTCAAAAAATTTTGGAAATATTCAAAATAATAATATGTATATTAAAATAAATTGATTAATAAAGTACTGATTAATTTAGCCAATCAAAAATTTAATTTATAAGTTATTATAATTTTGTCAATATGATTTTATTTTTAAAACTATGAAGTAATTTTCAAAAGGTGATAAAGAGTAGTATATGGTCATAATATGATATAACTTCTTGAGATTTGTGTTATATAAGGTCTCTAATATTCTTTCTTTTTTATTAATGTCAAATAAAAGAAAAAGAAATATGTAATATGTTTTAACAAATGATTTTAGGTTCAAGCTCTAATGAAAAAGATACTTTGAAGCCCTCAAAAAAGCCCAAGAGTACTTCTGATACCCTGGATCAAAAATCAATACCTCAAGCTGAAATAAAAACAGAGCCACTCTGGAAGTGATTAAGATTCCTCAGTTATATTCTAGAATCTTCATCTACTAGGAGATTGCTTGAAGAATCTTTAGGTATATTAAAAAAGATATAACTATTTAAATAAATACTAATTTGTATATTTAGTTTATAATATAGTAATTGAGAGGCTTTTGAAGTTTCACAAAAGTCTTCATAAAAAAATTGATCTATTATTACAATATCAAAAAGCTATTGAGGATAAGGTTACCCACCTAGAAAATGAAATTCACACAAGTCAACTTTTAATCACTGAACAGAATTTTATTGAGATAAGGTTTAATTTTTTAATCTTTGAAGAACTTCAATAATATTTTGGATTCTATAATAACATGCAGTCAAGAGTATCATGAAAGAAGTCTATTTTGAAAAAATATACACAGATTTTGAAGATTTTTGTTAGCATACAGAGGAATATTTTCAGCGAAAACATTCAGAGTTCTTCAAAGACCTTATAAGAAAATATTGAAAAATATATTATAAAAAGCATATTCATCAAGCAATAATTATTGTAGTTATTAATAATATAAATAAATTTATTGACAATATTATTTATTTAATAGTTTGTGAGACAACACAGATCACTTTGAGAGATCACAGCTTCGAAAATCTGGGATGCCATATTTTCAATCTTTGGTGAAAACTCCATGAATACAATTAATACAAATGTAACCACTACTAAAATTATGGCCTGAAAAAAATCATGAAAAACCTGTGAATGCTTCAAAAATCTTTATATCTGTCCTAAGGGGAAACCAAAACGTGATAATATGTATTTACAAAAAAGTCTAGTCAAAAGAGGATGCCTTCGAAGAACAAGTTGCATTCACTATCACAATATGTCAAATGATTCTAAATCTGAGTAATGAAAATATTTTAATTAATGAAACATTAATTAAAAGTAAAATAGAAAAAAATAAGGTAAGTTTTAAAATTCTTTGAAGTATTTTAGAGTTATTTGTTTACTAATAATATATTTTAGAAAAAAATTAAAAAGAAAATTAGATTTATGAAAAACAATTCAAGCGATAAAGATCAAGAAATGTATGAGCAGGAAGATATTGAAATTCAAAGTTTTCTGGAGGAAGTAGAAAATGATAAAAATAATCTGGGATTGCAACTGGAAAATGTAGGAATAGAAAGGTCTACTTTGGCAATAAGTAATGTAAATATAAATGATTAATAAAAATATGTAAAAAAAGTAATTTTCAATAAATAAATTTTTAAAAATAAATATTTTAATAATAATGTGAAATTATTTTATTAAAATTTAAAACATTTGAAAATCTCTACAGTTATATATATAAATCTTCACTTTAGAGACTTCTAATGATGACGGAGTGCCTCCAGAAATTTATACCCAAAAATCTTCAAAGATTTTTGTCAAAAAAAATTTACTGATGTGTTAGGTTTTTTTTTAAATCTTCCATAAATTCATTTATGCTTTCCAGGTATCTGTTGATACATTCTTGTTCTAGGGTATCTACTTTTAATTTAAGTCTTTGAAGAAAACTTTCATATCCTTGATTTCTTTTTACAGAAAAGAAGTAGTTCTAAAATATCCCCTTCTAATTGATTATTTCTAGTATTTCTTCTATTTTTGATAATATTTATACAACTTTTTAGGTTGTTGTCTTTATGGTTGAACTCATTATACTGTATCTGTGATAGAATAGTGTATCATATTTGTTTCATACTGGAATTCTAGAATTGTTTGATCAATTTACATATTGTTTTGATAAAAGAGTTTCTAGTTTTTCAGAACCGTGAGCATGTTGTGTTCAGACAAAAAACAGATAGTATATAATTTGGTTTCTTGATCGACCCATTATGTTTATGCTTCTTCAATCCTAGGTGCTAATATTTTTGTTACTTGGTGGTTCTCTTGTGTTTCAAATGTGAAGATGATGAATTTCTTGACCTAATTGTTGTTAATATATGAGATATAACATGATTTGACTTTTGTACTGATAATGATTATTGAGAGGTCTGATGCTACTATATTGGGTGATAGTTGAATAAGTATTATACCAAATCACTCTCTTTCCTCTTTGTTTTATGTGTTCTATAGAAATGAAAGATTCTGAATAAGTGGTAACCTTATCTATTAACTATTTCCTGCTGATTTCTATATAGTCTGATATATTTATAAAAGTAATATTGATTAATTGGAAGAGTCACAATTTTTTAAAGATTATATAATCAATACTGATTTGGCTATTAAATAATTTTACTAAGTCTGTTTTGATGAAGTATTAGAGGATATCTCATACTTTGATGGTTTAGAACTTGCTTTTATGTGATCCTGAAAAGATGATTTTCTTAAATTTGGTAGTTTTATTATTTGTGATATTGATCTCATATATATTGTGCATCTTCTCTTGATTATCAAAAATGGTTGCAATTTTCAGATTACTAGTTAAATATTCATAATATATATTTCAGGAAATGTAGGCCCACCATTTTTTGTTTAATAAAACTGATTTTCTTCTTAGGTAACTGTCCTAGAACTAGGTTTGAATTAATAAGTGCTTTTTTTTTTTTTTAAAGTGTTAGCTTATTTCTGCGCCAGTTCTGAAACTTTATTAGAGTCAAGATTGGTTCTAGGGACAACTGGGATGAGTAATTACCTATACTGTCTAAGGATTTACAGATCAATGAATAGTACAATGGGTATCTATTTGCATCTCACCCAACCAGGATGAGGTAACTATATGACCATCTAGTGTAGAACTATTTCTTAATTCTAATTCAGCTAAGGTTTTTTGGGAGAGTCTTGTACATTCAATTTTAATGAAGTGATCCTCCAGATTTTACCTCTATACTTGGAAGCAACACTTCCTAGGACCATGGTTTACCGGATGACTTGTTGCTATCTCCTGTTATAGAAAAAACTAATGTGTCAGGAACTCACCTAAGATACCTAGCACCACCGATGTTGGGGATTTCTTATATGGAATCCTATTGGCTCCGTTAGTACTTTGAATTTTTCTGGGGACTTGTTGTGTTTCTTGTATTGTCTGGTTACTTGATTGAAGTACTGGTCTTGTGTGAAGGACATTAATCACTCAATTGGTAGTCTTGAATATTGGAACCTGTTATGCTTCTTTCAGCATTGCACCGGGCTGAATTTTTACTTGTTATAGGCCTGTTATGGTCAGCTCTATAAGTAATCAGGTCCTTCTTTTCCTATTTGAGAGGTGATCTTGTTTGTGTTTCTGGAACCTCACACCATCTATTTTTGGTCATATTCATGGAACCCTATGTGTGTCTTGTCTTGTTATGGCTGCGATAAGTGGATAGGATCCTTCATCATGTTTTCCTATTAGATACCTGAGATCAGTTATATGTGAAGGCCTCATGTTACTCATGCTAGCCTTATATAAAACCTTGTGTTGATTTGTTATTCTTACTATAGGCATAATGAGTGTACGAGTTCTTCTTATTGCTTTATAGAGCACTTGATCATCATAATGGGGAAATTAGATCTTCGTACTACCTTGTGGCTGAATTTTTTCACTTGGTCCTCATGTGGTATTGAACTCAGGACCTTGTGATTGCGACCTGGGAGCACTGCCACTGTGCTATCGATCCACAGGTCGAATTGATAAGTGTTTTTCTAGATCTCTTTATTTGTGAATATTCAGTATTATTAGATATGTATTGCATTTTTTCTTGAGTTTCTCTTTTGTAACTGAATTTTGTTTATTCAGTAATATTTAAGGAAGTACTTTGGATCAGTTATATAAGAGAATTAGGGTTGTTAATTATAATATTAGTAATAGGAGTCAAGAGTCTTATATTTTTATTAATTGTTACTAGTTCTATTGTTTGGATTAAAGCCTCCACTTTCATCTCACTATTTTATTTTATGGTTACTGCCTTATCCTTTCCTTTCTCCATTACTTTTTCTAGTACTTTCTTTTGAATCATGAATTTTGCATTGAGCGAAGTGAGTATAAGCTAAGTGATAGGGATTATTATCTTTAGTTTTATAATTTTTTCATTGTTTCTTGTCATTCTGTTTTTATTATAGTCTAATGTTGTTTGTTTGTTAACACTTCCAGTTTTTCATAAAATAGTTATATTTTCCTTATTATGATTACTTGATAGTAAGGAAAAGTTTTTTTGTATTTTTGCCTAATAAGGAAATTTTCAATAATTGGGAACTTTCAGAAAAGAACTTTTTTTTAACATTAATTTATTTTATTTTAATAAAAAAGTTATTAATTATTTATAATATCTATAAAAAATGAAAAATGCAAACATAAAATAAGAACTTTTAAAGTATTATCCCAAATCACAAGTCACTAACCTATGAAGCATCACAATGATAACAAAATATTTTAGTATCAAATGATAAAAGAAATTTTTATTAAAAAACAAATAGTAAAATTAATTATTTGATTCTACTTTCTAGAAAGGTATATTATTTGAAACTTGAGAAAAATTAGAATTATAAGTTGGTTTTTGTCTGAATATAAGAATTGCCAAACTAGGAAAATACTTTAAGAAGAAAGACTGATTAAACACATTTGTTACTCACTGATGGCTCTGAAGAAATGTGAATTTGAAAGGATATTTATTTGAACTAGTTAGATCGGTAGTTCTTCTATATAAAAATAAAGTGCTTGAATTTCTAAGTATACTGTCAATCATTGAGAAACTTTAAAGTCAATTATCTTGAGTTTACTTGAAGAAGTAAAGTTATTTGTTGCTAATATTAGACCATAGCTTTTTAACTATAAAGATGAAGCCACTGTAAGATATCTCTTTGAGCTCTAAATTGTCAACAAAATGTAGAAAGTTCAATTAAAATAGAGATCAATTATTCATCATATTTTGAATAATAATAGTGAAGTAAAGTTCAATCAAAAAATTTCATTTTCTCTTATATCTATATAATACTATTGACTACTAGATTATAATTTTCAATAGCACACTCAAGTCTATTGACATGAGGTATTTTCAAGAAAATTGAAATATAGAATATAGAAATTAGTGATAAACCATTTATCAAGCCTATCTATTTAATAATAAACAAGAACTGATAATTAATTGAACAAACCATTATATAAAATAAAATTGAAATGGGACCTGTGGGTCTATAGTACAGTAGTAGTGCTCCCAGGTTAAAATCACAAGGTCCAGAGTTCAATACTACATGAGAACCAAGTAAAAATTTAATCACAAGGTGATACAAAGATCCCATCCCTCCATGATAATGATCAAGTGCTCCACAAGGCAATAAAGAGAACTCGTACACTCATCATGTATATAGTAAGAATGACAAATCAACACAAGATTCTATATAAGGCTAGTATGAGTAATACAAGGCCTCCATACACAACCGATCTTAGGTACTTAACAGGAAAAGTGAAGAAGGATCCTACCCATTTATCACAGTCATAACAAGACAAGATACACACAAGGTTTCACAAATATAGGCAAAATAGGTAGTGCGAGGTTTCAGAAACACAAACATATCACCTCTTAAATAGAAGAAGAAGAATTTGATCACCTATAGAGCTGACCAAACAAACCCATAACAAGTCAAAAATTCAACCTGGTGTGATGCTGAAAGAAGCATAACAGGTTTTAATACTCAAGACTATCAATCAAGGGATCGATATTCTTCACACAAGACCTGTACTCCAATCAAGTAACCAGACAGTACCAGAAATACAACAAACTCCTAGAAAAAATTAAAGTACTAATGGAGCCAATAGAATTCCATATAAGAGACCCCAACATTGGTGGGATTAGGTATCTTAGGTGAGTTCTTAATACATTAATTCCCCTATAAGGGGATAGCAACAGAGTCATCCAGTAAACTATAGTCCTAGGAAGTGCTATTTCTGAATATTCGAGGTAATAGGTAGATCACTTCATTAAATTGAATGTATTAAGACTCCCTAAATTCTTAGCTGAGTTAAAATTAAGAACAAGTCTTACACTAGATGGTCACATAGTTATTCTATCCTGGTTGGGTGAGATATAAATAGATACCTCTTGTACTATTCATTGATCTGTAAATCCTTAAACAGTACGGATAATTATTCATCCCAGTTGTTTCTAGGACTCATCTTGACTTTAATAAAGTTTCAGAACTGATACAGGAATAAGCTAGCCTTTAAAAAAAAAAAAAAGTAAAATTGGAATAGATTTATCATCAATAGTATAACCTTAAGATATATTTAAGAAATATTTACGTGATGTCATAGACTAATTTGGTAAGTCCGTCGCTAAACTGTAGTGCCTCGCATAACCCAGACGTCTTATGAATACTCACAAAGAAGAGAACACCTTCTATAAAGAACACCTAGGGAAGGTAGAGGTGTGGTGATTGACTTGGCTGAAGGTAAATGTTTCTTTATTGCATTCTGTTTTTTTGGTATCTCACTAATTCTTATCTCTATTCTCAATAAGGGCTGTTTCTCTAACAGATTTAGCTCTATCTTTTCAGCATACATTGGTAAGCTATTTATACTTTTTTAACTAATAATGGGCTATCTACTTTATAATCAGCTATATTAACCCTAAGCTTTGCTAAACTTTCCATACTTTTTCAGATACACATAGTTTCCTTATCAGTATTCGAGCCTTATCTATAGTTTCTTACCTTGCAATACTCAATCTTTCATGTCAGACTTTTAGGTTTTTGGATTCTAGACCATTACGCGTAAATTGTATCACCCACGTGACCCATAATATTCTCTGACACTTATCTTATACATCCTCGTATAAGTCGATTCACAGGTAAGGCTTCATAATATGGCTTTAGAATTTGTATATTGAAGGGTGCAACTAATAGCCATCCATCCAAGATACACAACTGATATATGTCGTTAGGAAGACACTCATGTATGTAGAATGGACCTTGCCATTTTGATCCAAATTTGTTACTCCGAGAATGCTCAAGTGCCACTCGATATATAAATACCTTATCTTCAATATTAAACATGACATGTTTCTTATGTTTCGCATCGTGATATGCTTTTTGTTGGGCCTGGGCTTGTCTCATGTTATGGATGACAATCTCACGAGTCTGAGGTAAGTGCTCTATCAGTTCAAAAATTCTTTGAAGAATCATCCCTTCTAACAACTCATCAGTCAAACTAGAGTGATACAGTTGGCGGGCTTCACATCCATAAACTAAATAAAATGGCATCAACTTCGTACAAGTATGCTTTGCGGTTTGGTAAGCGAAGAGAATGGATGGAATTAGTAAGTCCCAGTCGATCACGTGCTCAACGAGCTTGGCTATCGATTCACACAAGGTTCGGTTAAACCGTTCCATGAGTCCATTGGTTTTTGGGTGGTACAGCGTTGACAAAAGATGAGTGATCTCCATCCTTTTTAATAATGCTTCTACTATGCTGTTTCGAAAATGCGTCCCTCTGTCTGACATGATAATTTGTGGACATCCATGGTGGCAAATGATTTCATAATACAGGAAATTAGCTATCATGGCTGCATCGGCTTTCTTTATAGGTTTGGCTTCTGACCACTTCGTCATATAATCCATTGAAACTAAGATATACTTATTTAACTTCGGTGTTCTTGGCAAGGGTCCAATGAAATTAATTCCAATTTGATGGAATGGTACAGCTATAGGAATTGGGTGTAAAGGAGTAGATACATGCATTTTTCCGTGCTTTTGATATTGATTACATTGCTACATATAAGCGTGTATGTCTGCATACATTTGAGGCCAGTAGTAGTCATTTTGTATCTTCTCAAACATTGTGTCCTTTCCGAAGTGTCCTTCCAAGGGATGTCGATGTGTCAGGTATAGTATGGGCTTAACCTCATGTTATTGGATCACATGTAATAGGTGATTCTTCTTCTGGCAGTTCTTCTTATACAATGTACCATTTGGAAATTCAAAGAATTCACTCTTCTTTTGTATTCTCGCCCTCATTTGGCTATCCAAGGAAGTTGATAATTTGCGTGTCTGTAGATATACCTTCAAATATGCATAGTGTGTTGGATCCATACGTTACAAGTCTAATCATTTGTTCTCATCCTTATCACTATTTATGTGTTTTTCCATAAACTTCCTAAAAAAAAAATTTTTTTTTTTCTGTTCAGAGATTTAATTAGAGACGTGACAATGCATCAGTGTTACCGTACTCTTTTCCATTTCAGTATTTCACTGTAAAATTATATGGCTGCAAATGTAATATCTATCGAGCTCGTCTCCCAGTCAGCTTCGACGTCTTGAGCCACTGCAATACTATATGATTGATGACAATCACGAATGAATTCAATCCATAATAGTGCTGGAAATGCTCAACCACCCTAATAACAGCTAAGCATTCCAATTCTATTACTGAGTAATTCATTTCATGCGTAATTAGTCCTTGACTAGCATAAGTTATAACAAATTCTCTTCCGTCCTTATCCTTTTGTGCTAGAATTGTTCCCAGTCCATATTCAGATGCATCTGTGTGGACGAAGAAAGTCTTAGTAAAGTCAGGGTAATGCAGTATAGGACTAGTAATCAAATGTCTTTTCAATATTTCATAGGTATTATTTTAATTAACCTTCCACTCCAATTCGATTCCCTTTTTTAACAGATAATGCAATGGCCGAGCAATCGTTGTAAAATTCTTAATGAAACATCAGTAATATGACATCAGCCCAATGAATCCTCTTAATTGCTTTAAGTTTTTTGGTATTAGAAAGTTCTTAATTTTATCCACTTTTTCCATATCAGGTCTAACTCCGTTTCTCCCTATGATATGTCCTAAAAACTGGATTTCTGTTTGAAAGAAGGTACACTTTTCCAGGTTTAGCTTTAACCAGCCTTCTTCAATTTCCTAAAGATTGTTTTGACATGTTTTAAGTGATTCTTAAAGGTCTTGGAAAATACTATGATATCATCAAGGTATATGACCACGGACTTTCTAATATACTTTGTAAGCAACTTGTCTATTAAATGTTGAAATGTTGCTGGAGCATTACACAACCCAAACGGCATCATGTTGAACTCATACACTCCAAAGGAGGTGACAAATGCAGTCTTTTCTTTGTCGATCTCGTGCACGACAACTTGCCAATATCTATTCATTAAATTTAATGTGGTAAACCATCTCGTTTCGGTGAAAGTCTCTAGTAGATCATCAATACGAGGCAAAGGGTACGCATCTTTCCTTGTTACCACATTTAATTTCCTATAATCAACATACAATCTCAACTTTCCTTTCTTTTTCGGAACAATCACAACTAGCGAGATCCAAAAACTTTTGGATTCTCATATTAAACCCTTATTTTCCAGTTGCTCTAATTCAGTTCTAATAAATTCTCGAGTACTGAGTGCAACACGATATGCTTGTTGCTTGATCGGCATAGCATCATTTGCATTGATCTCATGAGAAACCTTCTCAGTTTGTCCTAATTTATCTACTGTTTGCATGAAAACATCTCTATTTCCTTCTAACAATTCGCTAGCCTCAGTTTTATCTTCTTCCCTTAGTTCATTATTGGCATTTACATTTTCTATTGTTCGCATGATAGTGGTTTTGCCAACATTTTCCTTGTTGATTGTAGGTAATCCTTCAATTTGCGATAGGTAGGCTGCGGGGTTATTGTCACAACTAAATATACCTGTTGCTTCAACTTCTACAATATCATCTGTATAATATCCTTCTGCCTTATCAAGATTTTCCTTTTCGTAGAACAAGGTATCCATCAATTCATTTTCAGCATCATCACAGTAATCCTCTTCATCATTACTGTCTTCACAAGGTAAGTTACGAGAAGCATCGTTTGAAATTGGAATCCTTATGACTTTACCCAAGTATCGAATTATCATTTCTTGTTTATCGATGTAAATTCGTGTCCAAATGTTCTTGAACCAATCATTTCCTAATAGCAAGGTTGTTTCCTTTGAATCAATTACTTGGAATGGACATGAAATATCTGTTCCTTACACATTGACCTTTGAGTCTCTTATGGTGTCTAGTGTTCTAGTTTGGATACCAGTGATGGTAATGATGGAGGTCATGGATTTCCCATGTATCCTGAGGCCTAATTGATCCATCATTGGTTTCATGATGAAGCTCACGGCAGCTCCTGTATCGACTATGGCCGATATTGAGTGACCATAAACTTTAATACAACACCTAGCAACAGATGTTCTCAATCACTCGGTGTTAGCAAAGTGAGTTTCTTCATTGACTGGCGGTCTGTGCGATGCTTTAGCCAGGTTCCTCTTTTGATCTGGGTACCTTAACATTTGACCAATAGTGACGTCTGCAGATTTTGTTAAGATGTCATTAATGATGTTATACTTAGGGGTGGATTTTATTATTGATGGTCCTCATTTCTTACGAGGTGCCCTAACAGATATTTCTATGATTAGTTCCATTTCTTCTTCAATACCCACTGCTTCAGCTTGCTCAGTTTCGTTACCTCGATTATGAAGTCACCTATTCCATTCAGATTCAGAAGCTTGTTGTGGTTGTCTCCTCTCGTTACGGCTATATGGCTGATAATGGTTAGTGACGTTATAAGCCTCTATGTCATCATTATGGTCATTATCTATGACTTCATTATAGTTAGCTTTTTGTCCTCATGGTAAGGTTCTCACTGACTGATTGATGTTCCCGCGGGTGGCATTTTGTCATTCTGACAAGAAATCTCGGGCATAATGTTCTCGTTCTCTGCAATTATATCAGGTAATACCATCAGTTGCATGTGTATTAGCTCTTAGTCTCAGAGAATTGGCTTCACTTTGTGTCATCATGATTGAGGCAAGCTTTGCGTAATTCAATGTCAAGTCATTCAATTGTTGTGACAATGTTATTATTCTATCTTCTGATCTTTGAGTATAGTCTGGATTCAAAACTCCATCTTCTTCTTGTCTTCTACGATGATCTTGCTCTGGGCTTCTTTTGCCATAATAGTTCTCAGCTTCTACTTTTTTCATAGCTGAAATGGCTTCTTCTAGCATGTCGGGATCAATGATGGACAGAAATGAGGCCGTCTTGCCCTGCAATCCATTTAAAAACATACGTATCATATACTGTATGCTTGAGGTATTTCTCTCACGGAGTCAATCTTTTTTAACAGACGTTTGAATCTATATACATAGGTCCCGACTTGTTCATTCTCTTCTTGCCATATCATACTTAGCTCAATCTGCCATTGGTGCCATCATTCTGATGTTGCAAAATATTTTAGAAATGTCATAACGAAACTGCTATGGGGTTGGCCTGGTTCTTCCCAAAACATTAGCAGATCCTTCTCCTCTTGATACCAGTCAGTGGCCATGCCTGCAAGATGCCCAGATGCTATCTGGATTTTTTGCTTATTGGCCCAGTTGTTTACATCAGCAGCTTGTTCAAAAGCTTTTATCCATTTAAAGGGGTCCTCATCATTATTCCCATAAAAACTCTTCACCCTTACCCAGTTATTTTCTTTAGGTTCAGGTTGTGCTTCTCTAAGGGCTCCAACTGTTACTTCTTTGAATGCTTTTGCTAACTCTCTAAAAATCAAACCCATTTGCTCAGGTTCAGTATGTTTAGGATTCACTGTATCTAAATGATCATCCCATAGGAATCTATCATTGCATGTTTCTTTTGGTTCCATCATCTAATTCTTATCTCTATTCTCAATAAGGGCTGTTTCTCTAACATATTCAGCTCTACCTTTTTAGCATACATTAATAAGCTATTTATACTTTTCTAACTAACAATGGGCTATCTACTTTATAATTGGCTATACTAACCCTAAGCTTTGCTA
>CAJVPT010002652.1:0-17099 GCA_910592055.1 Acaulospora colombiana
ATGTATTTATTATTTTGTTTCAAAACTAATATACTTTTAGGTTTTATTAATATTAAAGCTTAGCAAAATAATTCAAAAACCTCCACTTCGATCGGCATTAGTACAATGGTTTGATTTTAAATTAAAAAAAACTCTATATATATATAAATGCGCATATCTTAAATTAATAAATATATAATTTAGTAGATATAAAAGCAATAGATAATATAGTTTATATAATTTCAAGATTTGATAAATGTAACAAATATATATTTTTTTTTTATATGTCCAACTGACAAGACGAATCTTTATTAAGGAATCGGTAGTACATTCTAGATTACATGAGCAATTCATATAACCTTTTCTTAAACTACTTATCCTAGTCAAGTCTGCCAATTTTACCACATAGTGGTACCATTTTTGTCAGTTGCCCTGTTCTGCCTGGGACTATAGTGTTCCAAAGATCCGCTAGTGACATGTCCATTTTATTAATCTTTCAGAAGGCTTGTGTTATGTTCCTTAGTGGGTTTGTTTACCATATTTTGCATGATGGTGAGTACTATGGATGATATTTACTGTGTTTTAGATCCTTTTACAGGCTAGTCGAAGCTTGGATGGTTCAGTCCTCTGGTCATGATCTTGACATTCAGGCGATTCAATGGTGTTATGTATTGGGTAGCATATAGCCTTCCATTGCCTCATTTTTAATCACTCTTGCAAGTTGGCCTTGCAGAAATATTCCTTTGTTACTTCATAATAAATTGCTCCTCCCATTGGATTGATTACCTTTTCGAATTTCTTCTCCCAGAATCTACCCCTGCAGGTTTCCCAACGTGGCGCTAATGCTAACCACCAGCCTCCACAATAGCTGTCCTCTTTGGTAGCCATTAGTTTCACGATCCATTGGGGTCTCCCATTAATTGTGTTATGGCCCGTTACATTTTCAACAGATGCAAACAACTGAAGTCTCCCTTATCTCCTATAGGATGTAGTTTTACAAGAGGTGAATGTCCTTTCCATTTTCATTAAGAGGCTTGAAACGATTAGTGTTTTTCTTGGCTTGTCTGGATTCTTAAATATTCCAAGTGACAGATTTATCAAGGATTTTCCTTAGCGCTAAAACTGGTCAAGGCTTGGATAACCTGAGTTTTTACACCATGGTCGGATGGTAGAATTCTATAGGTTATTTGTGAGTACAAGAGTGCATGTGGTGATGAATATGCATCTTATACAATATAACCTATATTGCAAAAACTGTTCCTAGGTGGGATTAAACCAGTAACTCATAGATATTGACCTGGGAGTACACCCACTGCACTATTGACCCATAGGTCTGTAACAAATATTTATTAAATAAATATTTATTTTAATATATATATTATCACTTTGAATTATATGCAGACTTTTTTCGCTAATCCTCTGATCACATATAAAAAAATATTTGTAAGAAGTTTTTATACTTTTATGCTAATAAAGTCTTATCACTTTCCTTAAACCAACTTGAAAAAACTTCAAGAGCCATCAACTACTTCTCCTCTTCTTACTTACTTTCCTCTTCAAATAAAAATCTGATCTCTAATAACCAGAAAAGGTTAAGAAATACCTTTCCTACCTATAGCAAAAAAGTTCTAAAAGAAAAAAGAACTAGTGGTGCCATCACCCTATATTATAAAAAAACACTACACAAATTTATATATGATGAAAGATAACTTTTTCACCCTCTTATAATTATATAACCTTCTTATAGTACTTGTTCTTGATTTTTTTGGAGAAATTTTATCTACCTCAGTTTGATACTGAATTTTGAGTAGCACAAAGTTTCTCACACTGTGATTGGATGGATGGATCATATTAGTAAAAGAAGTAAACAAGCTCCTATTAATCATTTCATATGTTTGAATAAACATGCAATCCATGATATCAAAGATTACATAAAAAGAATAAGATTGAAATAGATTCGTTCTTCTCCAGTGAACACAACCATCTCATATAGAATCACTATCTTTTGGAAAGTTTTGATACTTCTACCTATCCAATGGAACCACTCTTAGAATAGCAAAATAATACTATTTCTCTGGAAATATTTAATTTAAACAAAACTACTCCATTAAAATTTTTAGTTAAGTATTAGTAGAGTTAAGGCTTTACATAAGAAGTCCTCAATATCAGTGGTGTTAGCTACTTCAGATAAATCCTTGATACATTAGCTCCTTCTTTTTTGAATAGCAATAAGTCACTCAGTAGGCTGGCGAAATTATGCTCTAGGGAGTGTTAGAATACAGAATAGAAAATTAACATAGTGTAAATTTTATACTTTTTTTTTTCTCATGGTTTGTTTTTATAAGAAGATTATTTACACTAGATGATCATATAACTATCTTATCCTAGTTGGGTGAGATGTAAATAGGTAGCTCTTTGTACTATTCATTGATCTGTAAATCCTTAGACAGTATAGGTAGTTATTTATTCTAGTTGTCCCTAGATTTTCTACTTATCTAAATAAATCTTGTTCACCCTGATGCAAGGATGAGTTAGTGTTTAAAAAAAAAAATTATCACTTTGAATATTTCTGAAATTTTTCAAAATAAAAAATATTTAAAGTTTTTTATTATTAAAATTAATAAAATCAAAAATTTTGAAAGTTTTTCAGAATTTTTTTTTGAAATTTTTAAAAAATTTTTAACAAGTAAAGATTTCTAGAGTTCTCCACCAAAAAAATTTCTTGATATAGTTAAAATCCAATCTGATTCAATCTATTGTAATCACTATTAGCCAGGTAAAGTTTAAGACCAAAGTCTTCTTTTTATCCTAATCAGATAATAAGACTGAATGGTCTCTAGTTTATGTTAAACTTCAACTCTTTAGTTATAATTAAGAATGCATTTCTTCAAAATTTGTTAAAAAATATTGCAATCAACAAGGATCTTTATTATTTTCAAGACTCTCTCACTATTATAAGTCAAAATAATTATTGGGGAATTTGGGCTTTTGAATAATGGAAGATATATATTAGTAAAATTTCTTTAATTAGGCATGACTGCTGGAAGGTATCATATTAAAATAGCATGATCCAATTCATATTAGGTCACATAAAAACCTATAATCTATCAGAAGTTATCTCTTTACTACAAGTGAATAAAAAATCATTGTTAAAAAAAGATTGGAACCAAGTGTGTCTTGAAAGTAAAGCTCACACTAGGTAATAAGTCTCCTCAAATAGTACATGAGAAGAAAATCAAGATTTAGAATGAATAAGTTACTCAGACAATTAGAAAAAAAAAATATTCCAATCAGATATTTCTTATTGAGAAAAGATCTTAAGAAGCAAATCTTTGAAGAAAGCTGAAAAATTTTTTTTTAATTTTTACTTTTCTATTTTCATGTTAACTATTTAAACATTTTTAGATATTTCCTCTTTTCTTTTTTTTCAATCCATCCTTTTATAGTTTCTTGTATTTCAGTAGCTTGATAACAAGTTAGCTACATTAGAATAATAGTTTAGCTGTAGTATATATTATACTGTTCGAATAAAAATATACTTATATTTAAATTGATTAATAAACTAACAATCTAGTCTGACTATAGGTATTAAAAAAAAAAAATAAAATAAACAAATAATTTATATTGAGATATTTGATAATATATAAACAAGATTCTATCAAATAGAAACAGTGTAACTCAAATATAATATAAAAATATTTTATCAATAAAAATCTTGCTAGATGGTTTAAATTTATTTGCTTATCTTACTTTGATTCAATTCAATATTTAGTTATTAATTCTATAAATAATTTTTTCATGGATATTAATAAATGATTAGTTAAATAAATATGAATTAAAGAAAAAATATTAATAAATAATATATTATATGAAATATAATCAATAATAAAAATATTTCAAATAAAAAAACTCTTTCTGCTGATCCTTATTTTTTTTTAAAAATTTCCTTTTTTGATAATTTTATTGGAAAAGGTGAACCAGTTCAAATATACAAGGAAAAACAATATATCCTTTGAACCAAGCTACCAAGCACTTTCAATATATATACAATAAGTTACTCAAAAATATCAAGGAAAGAGATATATATTGTTTTACTAACTTTCTTTTATTTCTTTTTCTTAAAAATTTTAGGAGAAAGAAAAGAAAAGAGATCTATAAACTGATTCATAGTCAAAAAAAGTGAGTCAATATCAACTTCACATAGCTCATAGTCAGGTCAGTACAAGTTAATACCTTTTTTGATACTGTAAGAAACCCAAAAAGTAATCAAGCCCACTTGATAAATCAAGTTGTTCCAGTTAATTAAAGATCCAGAAAGATATCAAAGCTCTATAAAGACATGATAGTCTAAATATACATACACACATAAACAACATACCTATCCCTTAGCTTGTTATGCAAACACAAACATGTAATTGTCAGACAAGTAAAACAAGATACACATAAAAGGGACAAGAAAAACATGCATGTACATGTACAACTTATTATCTAAACAAGTTGATCAATACTCTACATAAGCATGACAGCACCTCTCAAAATAGGATAAAATTATGAACATAAACAAATAAACACATCAAAACAACAAATAAGGTTTTTTCATATTACTTAATTGAAACATATAAATAACAACAACCTCAAAAAGGTTTATTCATAACCTAAAAATAGATTATTGATAAACACAAATAAGCATTCACGTGATTTATTAACAGATTTGAGCCAGTAAACATAAATAGAGTACAACGTATATTACAAATAGTCAATAAGAGAAAAGAGGATATAGTAAATACCCTAATCAACCTCTCAAGAAAATATAATAAACACTCTACCCTATGGGTCTTACAACAATTACTACAACTTTGAAATAGTGAACCTAATAGATCAATAGCTCTATCACCTGAAATATATATAATCTTATATAGTATTATAGATAAGATATTAGGAGTTTATGTAACAATCTTTCACAAGAAAAGAATATTAACTCAGCATATAACATATCTCTGGCAACAAGATAAAGGGATAAAAGAAGATCTTCTACAACCCTATATCGAAGACAAGTTTATGGAAATTATCAAAAATCCTATAAATCATACTAAACCAAAACAACAATCAATGGAGATTATCAAACAAATAGATAATAAATCAATAGTAGATAACAAAGTAACAATGATATATGCACAAGAGACAAAAGAGCTTGAATTACAGGAACTTCAAGAAACAGTCAAAAGACAATGTATTAGTAAACACAGCTTGTATACTACTAGGAATAGAGATAAAACACCATCAATAAATCTATATTTTATAAAAAAGAAAGAAACCTACAAACTAGAAGCAAATGGTAGCCAATATTCCAAGAAAAACAGAAGATAAAACCAAAGTATACTTAAGCAACATCTTCAAACTTTCACAAGAAAAAAGAAGTCTATTAAGCAAAAAATTTATTAATGGAAATGAGTGAATTGTCTTTTGGATATAAGAAGAAGATGTTACAAGATGCATAGAAGAAGTTAATCGAAAAGAAGACAACTTCACAATTCAACATATAACACTCTTAACTACTCATAAGAAATAGAAAATAGAAAGAAACTTAGACAAAAAAGTCTTTCAAAAACCTAAAACCAAAGAAGATACTGAGGTCTGGCATGTATATCTAATAGATGTAGATCAAAAAGTCAATAAGAACCTTATAAAGGCATATCTAAAAAGATATAGAAAAGTCTAAAATGTTTATATCTATAAGATAAATATAAAATCATGGGTGAAGGCTTATATCAAATTGTACAAATATTTCAGCTTAAATCCTGAAGCAATCTGGATAACTCCAATTAGTACAGAAATGTCAAGCTATATTCTCTAAGTTTGAGTTCAGTGACAATGAAATTAATCAAATATTAATTGAGAAAAATGATAATTTAGCAAGACTCATAGGTACTGACAAAACCTATACTAGTCTGATAGTCAGAGTATTGAATAGTACTCAAGCTAAGGCATGCTATACACCCAAAGATCTCTATACACTTAAGAAGTATAACTTTACAGTAGTCTGCTTCAAAACGAAAGAAGAAAGAAATAAGATATACAAATAATATATTTTCTTACAAAAATATTACCTCTCTTAGAGTATCAAATATACTTCCAAAATAGAAAGACAAAATCTTAAAAATGAAAATAGAAATACAAGATTTGGGTCCAGAAGCATAAAGATAGATAATAAATCAACATCAGATACACAATCAGATAACAAATTAACAGACTTTATTTCTGCTTCACCAAGTTATCATAGCTTCAGAAACTAGAGACGAATTAAATAGAAAAGTCACAATAGAATAGAATGAGAAAGAAATAAAAGAAAAGAACATTTAGCAATAGGAAGCAATAAAGAACCAATTAGGAATCAGTGAATTAACAGACATGGTTTCCTGAAAGATAAAAGGAGATCTAAAATAGAAAGTTTTCAAGATCCCTTTAAGAGTATTTTAGTCAATCTAGAAAGACTACATACTAGAATAGATACTTTAAAGGGACATATAGTCTTCATAAGATCAAGACTAAATAATAGAGAAGCAAACTGCTCCTAAAGAGATACCAGTCCTTAATAATAATCAAGAGAAGCAAAAGCCTATTGCCTTCTTATCAAAAACTATAGATATGGGCAATAAACAAACTTTAATAAACAATAATGAGTTGGAAGAAATGAGGCATCTAGATATCTTAAAATTTTTATAAGATAAGTGAAAAGATTTTCTAAACAACATATTAGACACAAACTATTTAAGAAAATTTAGGAAGAAGATGACATAAATAAAAGGGTAATCAGAATCAGCATACATAATGTCAGAGGAATTACAGATATAACAAAACAACAAAACCTGATTGAAGAGATACTAGAGCAAGGAATAGGTATATTGGAATTATACAAAACAAAACTAATACAAGTCAATGCACAGTAGGCATTTAACAATCAAAAAGATTATAAACACTTCCATAATACCAATAAAGATACACCATTTGGAACAAAGTTTAGTCTCTTAATTAGAAGAAATTTGGAAAAAAAAGGTTGAATCAGTAGAAAAAGAAGAAGGATATATTATTGCTGCTAATATACTTATAAAAAGAAAGAAGATTTGTATCATACAAATCTATATTCCTTTTGATAAACTAAGATATAAAATGGTACAGAAGAAGATAATCAAGTTTATTAAAAGAAAACATGAACAAACTTTTATACAATAGTAATGGAAAACTTTAATGCAGCCTATAACCCATCAGAGGATAGAAAGTCTTCCAAAGCAAGCTTCAGACCTTCATGGTGACCTGAAATCTCATTATTTAACTTTTTTGATAAATGGGACTTTATAAATATGCAAGCCACATAAGAAGGCAAAAAAAAACCCTCAACAAGGAGAAACCTGATGAGTAGTAGTAGAATAAACTATATTTGGATCTCTTTTAGTCTAACAAATTATTCACTATTCCAATTTGATAATCAAGACATGAAAGATGTTATGGGAAGTGAACACATTATACTTCTAATAACACTACATAACAAAGATCTTTTCATAAGAAGCAGAATCACAGAATTCTCTACAAATATATCAAGGAAAATTGATATAAAGGGAACATATTTATCACAATGGCAAGCCTTTTGAGAAAGTGTAGATCACAAATTTAAAATATCATTAGAATCTTTGTTTCAAGAAGAATCCAATTAGGATGAAAAATAGGATCAGGCAAACAAACTATAGGAAATTTTTGAGAAACTGCTATGTAAAGCAACTTTTAACAAACTGATGACAAAGAAAATACTCTAGTCCGAAAAAAAGCATTATAAATACAGTGTTGAATTTATTAGCTATAGAAAAGCACTACAACTTAAAGGACTTTGCAACTAAACAGAAACATCAAAAGAAATAGATAAGTTACAGGTCCTTAGCTTAGCTATAGAAAAATATAATAGTACCTATAATTCAATCATCAAATTGGAAATTATTGTACCCAGTATAGTATCTCTAATATGCCATAGAAATTTTTGAAAAAAGATATTCAAGATACTATAGAAGGTCTCAAATTCATATGTCAAAGATTGGAAGCCAAAAAAACAAGAAATAGTATTAAAACTACTCTGGAATAGAGATGTGATGATTTGAGAAACAATTAGAGATGGATGGTCAGCTCCCTAATCAACTGAACAAAAAGTAAAGTAGTATTAGATAGGATTAAGATTAAACAGAGGGATAATAAATATATCATAATACAAAAAGATGAAATATCAAAGGAAATAAAATAGTATCACTATAAAGCCTTCAGAAAAAGAAATGCTAGCTACAACAGTTTACCAGAAGAGTGAAAAGAAGGGTATAAACCAAGAGAATATATTCAAATAGCTTGATATGACAAATTACTCGAATCAATTTCACAAGAAGAACTAAGTGAAACACTGAGGACACTTCCTAATAACAAAGCTTCAGGAAAATCTCAAATCAATTATAAAATGCTAAAAGATTAAGCCAAGAGGGAAAAGATTTCTTAAGAAGAATATTAAATAACTTCTTAAAATAGAAAGTTACTCTGAAACAATTGAAACAAAGTTATATATATCCTATAGCCAAACTGAAACCTTGGGGTTGTGAACTCTCAAATACCAGATCTATCATCTTACTAGAGGTCACAAGAAAGTGTTTTACCAAAATCCTTATCAATAGAATAGGGAATGTTTGTAAAACTAATAATATTTTCAAAGCTCTAAACTATATAGAGCTACTAAAAAAAAGTATAGCAGAATCAATTCAAATTCTTAATAACATTTGTGAAGATGTCAGAGAAAACAATAAGGAACTGTGAATATTTTTCTAAAATATTGCAAAAACATATAATACAATTAGTTTAAACATGATGGTAAAAGCAATGAAAAGAATTAAAGCTCCAAAAGATTTTATAAAAATTATAATAAGTCTCTTTAAAAATAGAGAATTCCATGTTATATTTAAAAATAATCTCATAGAATCAATAGTAGCTGGAAACAGAATTGACCAAGAGGAAACTATTTTATCTCTACTTTGGTGAATTTTCTATGATCCTCTCCTTTGCAAAATCCAGAATAATACACAAAGAGGGTACAAAATATCAGTTATATGAAATCCTGATCTTAAAAAACAGAATATAAGAAGGCTAGAATCAAGACATACAACTATAGCCTTTATAGATGATACAACATGGATAGCAAGACCTAAGAAAGATATGGAAATGATTCTGAAAATAGCAAGAATCTTCTACAAAGCCAATGATTCTCAAATAAATGGCAACAAATCAGTCTTGGTTACTATAAACAATCCTAATTGCTATCCAGAAGAAGTAAAAGCAGGTACTAAAGAAGAAGTGGTTAAAGAGCTCGATAAAACAGAACAAGCTAGATTTTAGGGATCTGGATGGGTAATCAAAAAACAGCAATAAAGCTTAAAGAATGAGTGCTTAAAGAAGTCAATATAGTCACAAGAGCCCTTAAATATATGAAGATGATAGACAAACAAGCTCTCTATATTCTAAATAGAGTATTAATATCTAGAATAGAATTCAGAATGCAATATAGTATATTATCCTAAAAAAATATACAACATCCTGACAATGGCATATAGAAACTTTTCAAGAATAAAAGTGGTTTGTGCAGATCTATGCTCAACAGTGTAGCTCACTATCCAAAGATTCATAATTTGAAAAGTATCTGGATGCTACAAAAAGAAAGTCAAGTAACAGAACTTTGCAATAGACTAATTAATTCCAGACCAATAGGAATCATATCAATTATTAGACTCAAACAAGCACAAATCAAAAATTGAGAACCACTCAATTTATTAATCAGCAAATTCTTAAGTCACTTAATAGACAAAGGCAACTTCACACTTCAAGTAACCAGAATTGCTAAAGATATGGGAATAACATTTCATAGTTAAAAATAGCAAGATATTTTTGAATAGAAAAAGTGAAATACTTGGATCGGAGAATATCTTGCATCAAAAGAATACAAAAAAGCTATATCATTACTCAAAAACAATCAACTAATGTATCTGGATCAGCTGATCAATCAAAAAACCAAAAAAATAAGAGATTGGCAAATGTTTCAGTTCCTGCAATATACAAGCAAAAGACTTATATCAGAATGGTTCCAAATTATAATCAAAAATCTCTCAGAAAAATAATTAAAGCAGTTTATAAGATCCTAGAGAGAAAATTATATGAAATGGAAACCAGAATACTCCAAAATAGAACCTAATTGAGACAAGTGGAAAAAATTGTAGATAGTAATGAGAAGCAAAAGAAATCAAGTAACTTGGGAAAATTAAGATAAGAAAAGAAGAGAAACGTTATAATAGTAAAGCACTTTATCAGTTATAGCATCAATAATGATCAGAAAACTAATTTACAAAAATGTCCAGAATGTTCGGAAGGCATAACACTAAATGGTAACTGCATTATAGAAAGAGGAATAGAAGAGATATATATAGTACCATATCTCAATATGAGAAAGTTTACTAGACAAACACAAGATTTAAAAATTTCCAATCCCAGATTAGCACTTGAAAAAAGAATTAAAGAAGTGATTTACAAAGACCAAAGCCCTTTAAAGATCCTAATGATAGAATAAATCATGTGGACATTAAAATCTGGGAATAATATATTATCAGAAAAAATATTAAAGAAGATGCATATCAAAATTATCTAATAGCTATACTTTAATGTAATTTTGAATCTAAAGAAAAGCTAATCTTCTATTCTGATGGATCACTTATTAATTATGGTAAAGAAGAAATGAAGATGGGAGTAGCTTAGATTCAGATTAGTAAAGATAGAAGAAAAAGCAAATTTTAAACAGGAATAGACAAATGGCCCTTATTTACAAAAATGGAATTGGTAGCAATTATAACAATACCCCTAATAGTTTCAATTAAAAGTACAGTGGAGATTTTTACAGACAGTCAGATATATATTTTCAAATGGAAATCTTTAAAAAAAGAAGATTCAAGAAGGACATATAAGAGATGGCTCAAAGAAAAAAACTGGTTCCCCTGAATATACATAGTAGAACTAATAAAGAAAAAAAATATAGATTTAAAGTTCACAAAAGTTAAAGTACACTCAAATAATCCTTATAATGAAGAAGCAAATATCTTAGTTAAAGAAGCTCTAAAATTTCCACTGATTGAATGGAAAGATCTTATCTCACGCAAAATTATTATTGAAATTAAGTAGCAAGGAATGACTTTAGATGATCCAATTAGACAATTTATTAAAAACATTAATAATAAGACAACAGCTTATCAGTGGACACAACAAAACAGAACTGAGAAAAAATGGAGTCGGTAGATTTCAGAATATTAGGCTCATATATGGGATCTAGTATGGGAAAGAGTTAAAGATGGGTACATATAAAATACATCTTTCAAACAATCTTAACAAAGAAGCTTTCTAATTAAACTGGTTAATGACGAGCTACCTACACTAAGTAAGTTGACTATAAGAAGACCGGACCTATATAAACAAGTAATATGTATTGCATATAGTCAACAGGATGAAACTATAGAACATTTATTATAATGCTCAACCTATAAAAACCAACTAAATGAGGCATAGAATAAAGGGGTAGATAGAATTATTAGAGACTTTAAAGAACTACTAGGGAAAAAAAAAAGAGAAGCTGAAGAGAAAAATCTCAGACTAATTATTAATTATCAAGAAGAGATAGAAGAATTTGACAAATGAATCTCTAAAGTAGTAGAACAGGCTTCTAAAATTAGTCAGGACATACTAAGTTTTTGTACTGGCTTTATAAGAGTAGATATTATCCTAGAAATGATAGACCTAAAATGTCAAGATAAATATATAGGAAGAATAGCAAGAAAATGGATAATAAAATGTAAAGAAGAGTTTGTAATCAAGTTCGAAAAGAAGTCTGGAACAAAAGATACGAAAAGGTAATTGAGTAGGAAAAAACACAAGAAATTGATAGAGAGAACAAGACAAGAAAACCTTCATGTCTTTCAAGTTGGAAAACTGTACTTCCGAAAGAAAAAGTTTCACTACCTGAAGAAGGAAACCTCGAAGATGAAGGCCTTCGAGAAATTCTAATACTGTAAGAAGAGTGAAGTATGGAATGAAATAGTTGGGTTTTAAGCTCTGTCAAAACCTTACAGAGTGATCTGCAGTAGTGACCTGCAGGTAATGAAGTTAACAGTTGGAAGGGTCTTTATCCGAACTGTTAACAGAGTGATAAATCACTTCCGAAGTTGTATTTAGAGTTTTGATAATTTTTAAAATAGAGACAAGTGAGTTAAATAGAAACTTAGCTTTAGTGATATATTCTCTAATGTAAAGTATACATATGTTTAATAAAGCACACATACCTAGCCTGACAGAGGGAAAAAAATAAAAATAAAAATAAAAATATTTCAAATACTATTAGATATTGATCGAATTTCAATAATAATAAAGAATTTTCAAACTTTACTATTAATAAGTAGAAAAATTTTTTCATAATATATATAAATATTATTCTATAAAAACATCATTTAGATATAGATCACTAAATTTTAATAAAATTTATCAAATCATAGCATGTAAAATTTTAAGACAAAAAATTTATTAAATAAGGCTTATGAAAGATAGAGCGTAATTTATTTCTTAAACCGCACGTGATTAATTCATACACGTATTTTGATCTGCAAATTCGCGTATATTAATCTAGAAGTTATTTTTACACCGTGCTTCGCCTCTTCGACAAAATAATATTGATTATTGGAAATTAAAGATCAAATCGTCAATTGGTTTTACAAATTCAGCATATGATAACTGAAGGCTGAATAATTCTTAAATTTCTGTAATGTATATTTACTTCGAATTACGCGACTTTTGGTGTAAATTCTAAAATCGAGTTACATTCAGTAGTAGACTTCGAAACCATCACTCATTCAGGATAATGGACCTAGAAGAATCAAGAAATAATCTGGATACGTCAAAAATTTCGGAGCACCTGGATTCATGCAATGCTAGTTCGGTCTCGCGTACATTTAATAAGTCGAATCCTCGTGACAATGTAATTGACGACTCTAACGCTAAAGGAGAATTGTTGCCTATAGTTCAAAGTCTTTCAACATTGGAGCATCGAGTTTCAAAAGAAAAATCTGTAATGATATCAATACAAACAGCTTAGCATTACCTCAGCATTTTCTTACACGAAATCGAATTTTTTTGTACCAAATGCTCACTATTTGATATTTAGGATTCCGGCCTATATTCAATTGAAATAAACGACAACTCGTTACTACAGTTTTTTCCAAATTATTTGAGACCTGGAGATCAGCAAGTAACTAATACATTACAAACTAGCTTTCTCGCCCCAACGATTTTCGAAGATCAATCATCAGATGCGTTTATTAAGATGATTACAGGACACGTGAGTTTAAAGCCGATTGTTTATTTGCAAAAAGTTTTTTAATAGTAAATAAAAGGAAGAGAACACCTCAAAGGGTTAATTTTTAGAAACTTCGAAATCAAATTTTCAAATAAACTTTATCGAATATTTATTTTTGGTATGGGAAACAAAGGGTTTGGGTACACCGGCTCCGACGCAATTTTTATCAACGAGAGAAGCTTCACATACTAATGTAGATAGTGCTGTTTCTCGATGTTTTTCGACTCCAATGGTCACCGAAAGGTAATTTAATTTGGACATTAATATGATATGGTTATTGAATATGGCTTTTTTATCGCCAATTCCATGATTCTTACCGTATCTTTCAAGGCTGCAGCTTGAAAACAAACCAGGTTCTATTGTGAGGCCTAGAAGGAAGACCATGAATTTGGGAAAAAAACTAGGTAAAAGATAGGCTATGTACAAATATGTCTATAAAGAAAAGTTTGGTTAAGAACACATCACTAATTCACAAATTTAGGTCCGCCACAAAGGGTCAAGATAAATGACGAGTCCTTGTTTATAGAAGAAAAGGAGGAACGTGAACATGACATCGTTCCGGAATCTGATCACTTGCAAATTTCAGGTAATGCATGATTTCTCGCATGTATTCGAGAGCTTTAATTAAACTAATTCGTTTCACAATCAATTGCTCAGATAGTAAAGAGCAAATACTTCCGCAAAAAGATGAGAAAGAAGGGGCAAAAATAAAGAAAAGTGTTTCGTTTGATGTCAAGTCAAATAAGCTCCTAAAACAGTCATCAAAAGAGAACAATCAAGAAGATAGGCTGCAAAGCTCTTTATTTTCTCTTAATGAAAAATCTGTAAAAAAAGAATTACCAGTGATGACTGGCGAGATGACCCACGAGGATAATTCGAAATCCAAACGGTTATACTCCGATAAAATACAGTATGTAAATACGGCATGGGTGAGTCAATTAATACAATATGTGTTAATATCAATTCGTAAAAAGAAGGCAAAATAATAAAACTTGTTATTGCGTGATTTTCAGCTCAATGGAACACCTTACACCATTATAGAGCGCATCGGTCGTGGCGGAAGTAGTAAAGTATATAGAGTTAGAGATTCAAGCGGTCAAGATTTTGCCTTGAAAAAGGTTTCATTCCAAGGAGTTGATCAAAATGCTATTTCTGGATATATAAATGAAATCGAATTATTGCAAAGACTGGCCGGACGAGATGGCATTATTAAGTTATACGATTCTGAGATTAACTATGATCGGGGATATTTGCTAATGGTCTTAATTTTATAATAAATGTATATTTCCTTATTTATTTTTTGGTACTAAAAAATATCTGATCTTATATTATAAACTTGTAGTTAATGGAGTGCGGCGACATTGATTTGGCGCATTTACTGAATAATCAGAATGGAAAACCTATAAATATGGACTTCATCCGATCTTTTTGGAGACAGGTATGATTGTAATTTTATTGAATGGTTTAAATGCTTCCAGAAATTGAAATTTTACGTCACCTTATGATATCAGATGCTCGAGGCGGTCTATACGATCCATCTGGAAAAAATTGTTCATTCGGATCTGAAACCCGCCAACTTTATTGTAATTGCGGGTGTTCTAAAGTTGATCGATTTTGGTATAGCGAAAACTATACCGAATGATACTACAAATATTCACAGAGAACAACAAGTATGAAATAGTCAGTTCATATTATCGATCTAATGTTGATTACTTAAATTCAGTTAATATGTTGTTCCAGGTTGGAACTATAAACTATATGTCACCAGAAGCCATACTCGACACCAATTTAAATTCATCAGGAAAGAAATTAATGAAAGTAAGTTATTATGTTGATTCACATGCAGTCTTCTTAATCCGTGAGATTTTATTATTAATCTAATCCAGATCATATTTCATACAGTTGGGGCGTCCCAGTGACGTTTGGTCTTTGGGTTGTATTCTGTATCAAATGGTGTATGGGCATCCTCCATTTTCCCATTTGTCCATGGTACAAAAAATTAAATGCATTACTGATTCAAACTACCAGATTGAGTTTCCCGAAACAATAAGTTTGACACCTAAGTTTATTAAATCGAAACCCGAAGACGTCTCTCAACAAAGCGATGTTACTCAAACTATCTTAGTCGATGAAAATTTGCTGAGAATTATGAAAAGTTGCTTGCAAAGGAATCCAAAAGAACGCATGACAATACCTGCCTTGCTAACGGATCCATTTTTAAGCGATTTACAAGAGTCAGGTAAATTATATACACGTGTGTAATAAGAAGTTAACCATCTAGAGAATATATTCCTTATAACAGTGTATTATTTTTACTAGTTTCGTTACCTATATTGGACAATCTTCTTCGGGAGGTAATCAAATATACCAGAACAACCGATATCACTCATAATTCACATGATCAAATAGCGAAAATTAAGAAGGTACATAGTTGTCTTTACAATACATTTATATATTTATGTTTCTTTAGTGAACGTCTTTCATTTTAAATTATTCACATTGGCTCTATCTCAGGCAATCTTTTCGCAACTCAAGAACAAAGAACTCATTAACAACGAACAATGGGATAATTAATAAACTTTTAAGTGTGATTTTCACTAATTAATGATTAGAATTGGTTCTTATTGTGTCCAACATTAAATGTATAATGTATAATAATAGTTGAATTTGTGATAGGTGCAGTTGAAGAACATAATAGCCTCATGAGACTACGGATAAATCTTAAGTTATATCGCAAGATCTGTTTTGTGATTTAGCAAAAAAAAATTTTTTTTTTCTGATTTTTGATTAAAATATTTGATGATTTTGGTTAAACGATTTATCTTATAATTAAAATACAACATTGTATAATAATTTTAATGGGTTTGTATACAGTTTATTATTGAGATATAATTTTTACGTATTTCTATATACATGCAGATTAATGATAACTTATTATGATTTATCCTAGATAGATTATATTGGTGAACAAATCTAATTAGGGATTAAATGATTAATACTTAATTATCAATGACAAGATTAGGCTAGTTAGTATTGAACTTACTACTATTTCACTAATCCAATTCTATTAGTATATATCTAATGAAAATAAATATTTCTAGAAATATCTTTTTTGTTATTACTTGCGATGGTAAATTAAATCTTATTAATTAATTTTTATTTAAGTGAAACATCAAATTGAAATATTTTGAGTTAAAAAAATACAAATTTTGAAATTTAATAAGTAATAAATCTATAGAATATATACTATATAATTGATTAAATTGAAAAAAAAAATTTTTTATGCAATTTTTCAATAATATAATCATAGATCTTAACTTTCAATCAATAAAAGATCAAAAGTTTCATCTTTATATAATATATGGTGACTTAAAATAGTATAATTTTTTTAAATAATTGAGTATAATATTTATAAGATAATCAAGAAATCCAATTAAAAAAATTTTTTTTATTAATTCTTTTATAATGTTAAATTAAGAATCTTATAATTAATAATTTAAAAATACTACTATTATATTATTATTAATTTACAAATATTTATTATGATTATTATTATTATTATCATTTTTTTTTTTTTAACCCGCAATCATGCCACAATGACTTGTCTTTATTGAAAAATTGAAGTAACTCTACAATATTTTACAGACTTTCACAAAGTGAC
>CAJVPT010002653.1:0-17097 GCA_910592055.1 Acaulospora colombiana
TTAGTAATTTTTGTAAAACTTACCTCTTCTGTACTCTGTAAAGAGTTTTTGAACTTGTTTTTGTAAGTTGTTTAGTTGTAAAGATGGTTTCTCTTGGTTTCTCTTGTTTTTTATTGACTGGTTTCTCTTGTTTTTTATTGACTGGTTTCTCTTGTTTTTTATTGACTGGTTTCTCTTGTTTTTTATTGACGGGTTTCTCTTGTTTTTTATTGACGAGTTTCTCTTTTTTTCAAAAAATTACCAAAAAAAAATTTTTCTGAAAATTTGGGGATTAGTGGAAAGAGTTTTATATATGTAATTATTTATATATGGTAAATATATTATATATTATAGCATATATACTAACTAGCTTATTAAAATAAATCTCACAATTCTCTCTTAATTTTTTCTAGAACAATTTTATAAAGTAATTTAATTATTGAATCACTGCATTTGTTCTAACATGTTCTTAGATTTGGAACTTCTATATGATTTGCAAATATACTCACTCGCTCCAATATAGAATATCAATATAGTATAGTCATTTTATTAATAGCAGCCTCCTATTTTGGAGATATACAGATACATTGTGTAACTAATTATGTCATCATTACTATATAATAGATTGATCACCTGTTTATATCATTTAGACTATTTTATTTTGACAGCCGTTTGCACTAAAATATTCATTTTAATGAAACGTTTTTTATGTTACCCCTTTTATCATGTCCAATGATAACCTTGACATGACCCCTTATGATATGACACAATCTGAAAACAACTTTTCTGACATATTTGATAATGACCAAAATGATATATTCGATAGTAAAGCATGAACATCCTCAGGTGACATGCTTAAGTTTCCTACCAAAATACATAAAGAAAACATATTATCTAAAGAGAACTAGTCTACCATTCTCAGGACACAACCTCGTAATACATATATTAAATATGAAGCACCCACTATAGACAAACGAATATAGAAACTTATGCCAGTACAAGTTAAAGAAACTGACAGGTTACTTTCAAGTCTTGCTTACTATTTTTCCTCAACTTTGCGCCCTTTGAATAATGGTCTCTAGGCACTTTATAATTCTAAGCCAGATAAATCAGATGATGGGCTTGAAGCCTGGTAGTTTATTGAAGAGGCACTTAAGGATATCAGAATGATATTATTGGATTTACTATCTTATATTAATGAGTTGTGAAGACAGTAGTCACTCAAAGGTATTTCATCTCAATATGCTTCTCCAATCGAAAAGAATAAAGTGTTTGGAGATGAGCTTAAGGAAATTATTAGTCAAGAAAATAAGATAAATAATTTTCTTATTAGAGCATCAAACAATAGGTGTAAACTTAACAACAAGCCTACAAATTTTCATTCATCACAATTTAACAATAATTTTAAGCCTTTTCATGCTAGTAAAGAGAAATTTTGGTCACATTCCAAACTGTACAATCAAAAAACAAATATCGTGGTAGTCACAACAACAATGCAAATGGCTGCCCAAATATCTACAATAATTTAAACACAACTACCAAGCAAAACTAAATAAAGACACAATTGGAGAATAACTAACGTCTCCTATAGACAATTGGTCAAGCCTCGAGAGCTCTTTTTGGCAAATGCAGATAATAAGAGAAGGATATATTCCCAAATGGTCCACTCCACCACTACTTAGTATACATCCTTTAGGTTCTTATTCTCAATCCACTCCCAAGGTAACATGTGAAATTTGCAAACTGATCAACAAGGGTATTATAAGGGAGGTCGATCCAAATATTTCATGTTTTTGGTTAAAGATTTTTACTATCTCCAAGAAAGATGGATCTGCTCATATAATTATAGATTTAAGAAAATTAATTCTTATATTCAATTTGTTTATTTCAAAATGGAAACTATAGATACTGTAAAATTGTTAATACAACGAAATAACTATATGACATCAATAGACATTCAGGATTCCTTTTATCATATTCATTATTATCACAAGTGCAACAATTTTTCTCTTTCACTATAGCAACCACCGTTATCAATTTATTGTTCTTCCATTCGGCCTGACAAGCAGTCTAAGAATCTTTATAAAGATGATGAAACCAATAAGGGCTTGTGCAAGAAATCAAGATATCAGATTGGTAACATACATGGATAATTTGTTAATTTTAGCTTCTACCAAAACCAAAGCTCTTTGTCATACTATAGCAGTACAATGAATGTTAAAGAATCTGGGTTTCAAAATCAATAGCCAAAAATCCAAGCTCATTTTAACCCAATCTATCAAGTATCAGAGATTTACAATCAATTCGAAGGAAATGCATCTTTGTTTACCCAAAAAGAAGATCAATAAAATAAAAAGAGAATGCTTAATAATTTCAAGACTGAAAACAATTTATATAAGAAAGCTCATAGCTATAATTGAAAAGCTCTTAGCAACAGCTAGAGCAATTTTTTCTACATGATTAAAAACACGTGCATTAATAAGTGACAAAAATTGGATCCTTAAGAAAAAAGGATGGAATTCATATCTGACTCAATCCTCACAGAGTATACAACAACTAGAATGGTGGATCACCAATTTAAACACTTAGAATGGTTCATGCATAATTCCAATATTACCAACAATAACAATTTTCACAGATGCCTCTCTAGTGGAATGGGGAGCTATAATGAATCAAGCAATAATACAAAAGTGATAGACCATCAAACAGAAATACATACACATTAATTTTCTAGAACTAAAGGCTATCTATTATGCTCTATTAACATTCAAGGAGATCAGCAATCAAACAATAATGATAAAAAATCAGACAATATAACAACAGTAGCATACTTAAATCATCAAGGTAGAACTACATCTCAGAAGCTGAGCAATTTAGCAGAAACAGTCTGGAATCTTTGTCTGACTTAAGGAATCAAAATAATTGTTTGACATCTTCCAGGGAAATACAATGTTCAAGCAGATCAAGTATCCAGATACAAGATTGAACAACAAGATTGGCAACTAAGTTCACAGATTTTTGCTTATCTAATATCCAAGTGGGATCTATTTACAATAGATCTCTTCATCAACAACTGGAATACTTTGCTACCAAGATATTATACAAGATATCCAAACCCATTCGCACTTGGAGTCGATGCATTGAAATACAACTGATCACAAGAACATTTATGAATGAATCCTTCATGAATTCTTATACCTGCATTTTATTGAAGATAATCAGAGATCAAGTGACTATATATCTAATAATTCCATACTGGAAAACAGCATCTTAGTTTCCACTTCTACTGAATCTATTGATTAACCTTCTGATACTTCTTCCAATATGCTATCTAATGAATCAGAATCTAGTGAATTCACTGAATCTCTTATGCAATCCAAGATGGAAACTATTTACTTGTCTAGTATCCAGACAAGACTCCAAGCAAAAAACTTTCCAGAAGAAGTTATTGAAATGATCCAGAATGCTACAAATAAATGTTCAAATATTACGGTGGGTTTATCAATCAACAAATAGAATCTTTGGTGTAATACATAGGAAATGAAACCCCTTCAATATTTTATAGTCAATATTATTGAATTTTTAAATAAAATAGTAAAACAACAGAAGGCATATAATACCATTGTTTCTTACCATTTAGCAATTAGTGAAATTCATGTTCAAATTGATGGCTATCAAATTGGTAGACATCCAGATGTTGCAAAATTTATAGTAGCTATTCTCAAATTGAATCCATCCCCTACTCTATCAGATAATACAATTGATAATATTTCATCAATGAATTATATTTCTAGTTTAGACAATAATGATAAAATGACTCTTTTGGATTTATCTAATAAGACAGCATTCCTGATCGCACTATATACCACTTTTAGATCCAGTGATTTTTATTATATCAGACTATTATCTCTTCAAAAGGTACAATTGGGAATCTCCTTTGAAATCGATCACTCAAAGAGGTCAACATATCTATTGCTCATGGAGGTAATAAATACAGAACAAAGAAAATTTTCATTGATTATTATAAAGATCTTGGCTTATGTCCTGCATTAGCCACCTTAAAGTTTATTGAAAGAATGACGTTATGGAGAAATAATTAAGATCAGTGTGAATCATTGTTTTTAACAACCACTATTCTCCATAAACAAGCTATAGTCAATACAATTTCAAGATAGCTTAAATATATTTTAGTTCAATCAGATTCCAGAGCCAAAGCTAAAGATGTCAGATTGATTTCAACTTTCTTAGCTCAAGATATTAGTACTGACATGTCAACTATCCTAGTATTTGATAACTGGGCATATTATATAGTTTATCAGAAATTCTGTTAGTAAGGAATTAATATAATGTTAAAGAAAAATAAAATTTCTTTACTTATACTTAACCATGCACAATTGTTACAATAGTATATACTCTAAAGTCTACATTGATATTCTATATCAGAGCAAATGAAGTATATTTTAACCAATGATCGAATGTTAATGAAGATTATTGGAAAATGTATGAAGAAGCATAGATATAAAATATCATATGATACCCATCCTTACAGCTAGAAATATCATATAGTATTTAGCCCCCTCAATCATTAAAAAAAAATTTTTCATAGCCTAAATAATGTAAACAGATGATCAATCTATTATATAGTAATAATAATATAATTAGTTACACAATGTATCTATATATCTTCAAAATTGGAGGCTGCTATTAATAAAATGGCCATACTACATTGATATTCTATATCTATGCTCATTCGTACATTTCCCAATGATCTTCACTAATGTTCGACCATTGGTTAAAATTTTTCATCTATTAAGATTTTTCAATAATAAGTTATAATAACTGACTATACTTTTAAGTATTTCACAAATACAATATTATTCTTTTTAGAATTTCAAACCTTCCTAACTTGTGACAACTTATTGTAGTTAATAAGATTATTAAGACACCTGATACCAATTTAGTCTTAATTTTGATTGATCACAAAATCAATTCTATTTATCTCTATTTTATCAAAACACTAATAAAATACTAATTATTTTACAATATTTGTAAACTAATCTAATTTGATAAAAATTATCTATAAATAATATTGTATAGTAAATACTTGATATGTTTTTTCTGTTTTAAAACTGATAAAAGCACAGGTAACTAGTCCTAAGTTTTCCTTTGAAAATAATATTGATACTGATTAACACTTGCAAGTACTATCTTATATTAATATGAACCTACCTGCATTAGTTCAGGATTGTTTACTATAGGCACATAGCATGCTTAATTAATATAGTATATAAAGAGCATATAATTTAAAATTTCATTCACTCATTCTTTATAGAAAGGAATCAATGATTTTTTGCAGCTTTTCAACTTTTGTTGACTTGATTTATACTATTTGAATAGTATTACAATTAAAAATAGTAGTAATAAAGTAATAACAAAGTATTATAGCATCAATAAATATTGCTTACTTATTTGTAGTATAAGCTAAAGGTTTATAATTAATTATAGCTAAGAATTAAAAAAAATGAAAATCAAAAGTAAATATTTTTAGTCAGTATTAGTAGCAATAAAATAATAGCAATAATATATATATTATTGACAAAATATTGCTTATCTATAGCTAAAGATGAATCTCTAATGAGGGAGATAGGGATAAAAGTCAAATATTTTTCACTAAAATTTCTAAATTAATAACTATAAAAAAACTATACACGATTGTTTTTTATTATTCAAATCATTGATTTATAGCATTTCTTGACTTTTGTATCTATTAAAGTGAATAGCTATGAATTTTGTTCTTCAAAAAGGGACATAAGTGATCTGCAAAATTTTATATATAAATATTTTAGTGACCTATCATTACTCATAACTAATGATGGGTTCCTAAAATATTTAACATATAAAATTTTGCAGATCACTTATGTCCCTTTTTGAAGAACAAAATTCATAGCTCTTCACTTTAATAGGTACAAAAGTCAAGAAATGTTATAAATCAATAATTTGAATAATAAAAAACAATTGTGTGCAGTTTTTTTATAGTTATTAATTTAGAAAATTTAATGTTTCCTAGTGAGAGACATTTAACTTTTGTTCCTGTCTCCCCGTTAGGAACCCATCTTTACCTGAAGTTATAGAATATAAAACTTGTATATGACTATAGTTGATAGTTAAAGTGGCTAGAAATCAACAAAATTAAAGTTGACAGTTAAATGACTATATAAAATATAAAAAAACAAGCATATATATTAAGCAATAGCTATAACAAGTTGGCAAAAATATAAGTATAGTTAGTTTGTTATTTACACTGGTCATTAGAATAAACTATTTGATAGTAACAATAAAATTGATCACAATTTTTTTTATACATCAATTGTATTCAATTATATATAGTATTTCAGATTTATACAGTTTTATATTCATATTTATATTGCTAATTTACTATATTATTAATTTTTATAAATTATAATACATGTATCAGGTAATAATTGTAATACTTGTACTTGTAATTTTAATATTTACAACAACAATACTTGCTTTAAAATTACTTGTTTTAATAATTGCTCCTTCAATAAATATAATTCTATTTTTAAACTCCAATAAATATAATTTTAAAGATTATGATAGAGCAAACAAGACTTTTATTTAATATAATAAATGCTATTTTATATATAAATAGTATTAAAATTTATATGTTGAATCTGTTTAACCAATATAATTAATTATGTTCTTGCTTTTAAAAACTATATTCATTAGAAAAAAGGTTATCAAATCATTTTAAAAACATAAAATTAGCAAGGTAATATAAACCAGATATAGATTTTGTTATAAAGATAGAAATAGTTTATAATATTCTATTTTATAAAAGTATTAGAAACTAAAGTATTATATAAAGATAAAAAAATCAAAAAAAAAAACTCTTTTCCACAGATCCTTTTTTTCTAAAAATTTTCTTTTATGGTAATTTTGAAAAAAAAAGAAAAAGTGAATGGAGAGATGTCTTCCCAAAGGGAACTTCGCAACAAAATAGTCCAATGGAGACCCAACTACAATGAGAATGCCCTCGCAAGAGGTAATATCAACAAGTTACGCAAAGAAACAACTCCGAAGCCTCCAAAGAAAACTACCCAAAACAAACACTAACTGAAGAAAACCAGTCCGTATCGGCTCCCAACTCTCCCAACAGGCATAAACAGACAGATAACAACACAACTGATACCCCGACAAGCAGTTCAACAGCAAGAAAGGAGACAAACACTTCAAACTGGAGTGAAGAAGTCGAAAAAAACTTGGGCAATTATGTGAACAAAAATAATGCTAATCAAGATAAACTCATTCAAAATCAAGAAGAAGAGGAACACGCTTATAACTCAAACATCGACATGGAAGAAAAAGAATACTTAGCAATACCCACAACTTCTTCCTACAGAATATCCAACTACAAAGACAAACAGAAGGAATACGAACAGATTACTAAACCAAGAACCCTTTCTTCTTTTGATAGGATACAAAGATATGTAAGAGAAAGAGTCAAAATTGGCATCCTGGCATCCGAACTCCCTGGCAGGATGACAACACAAAAAATAACTCATCTCACTAAAGCCCTCAATTCTCCAGAAGGACTTCTCACTATTCATAATGAAATAAGCAACGAAAATGAACACATCATTACCATTCTCAGTAAAAACAAGTAGCAATCGAGATATGCAATGCAATCATGCCTGAAACAAACAATCAACACATGGAAATCATGGAGTTCACAAACCCTATTCTAAAAAAGGAGATAAGCGTCAGAGTATGGGACATCCCCCTCGACACTAAGTTCATTGAAATGCAACAATCTTTTTCCAAATATGGAGCAATAAGCAATGTCACTATGTCAACACAACAAATGTGGCAAATAGCAACAATCACATACACAAACAAAGATGACAAAGAAGTACTGCTCAACCGATGAAGTGTTCCACTCAAGTCAGACTCAGTCAGAGTTTTTGACACACAATGGGATGTAGAACAAATGAAGGAACGTGGTCAAACTGCAGTCAAACCAACTAATCTATTACCAAATACAACTGTCTTCGATCTCAGACTAATCTGTAAACAAGTCAAAGCTATGACATGCTACATACCAAGAAGAATGTCATATCAAAGAAAATGCTTCACGGTCCTGAGTTTTGGTTGCCAAAAAGACCTGGACGAGGCAATGAAACAAGATTACCAACTTGGAGAAACAACAATCACCTGGCAACCAATAGAAACAAAACTCTGCTCAATCTGTGACAGCCATGAACACCTTGTGACCAATTGTCCCATCAAGGAAAGATGACTTCAGTGGAAGCAATACAGCAAAGAGCAAGCTGGAAAATTTGTGAAACTCTACAACAAATACAAGCCAGCGTGCACTACAACAATCAGAAATCAAATAAAAGTATCAAGAGAAAAACAAAAATGATCTGATTCTTATGCAGCTGCAGCAAAACAAGGTCCACAACAAATTAACACCAGCCAAAATAGTAATGAACAATCAACACTCATAAACATCTTGTACCTCCTGGAAGAAATCAAAGCAAAAATTGAAGAAATCAAAGAAAACATCATTGATTTAGATAAAAGGGTATACAACTTAAAGTATATAGAGAATGAAACCCCTATAGAAATGGAAACAGAAATCAAGACTGAGTCACTTGACACAATAAATATTGAGCAACAAACCAGTAATCAGAATGAAACTGCCAATATGCAAACACAACAACAACAAATCCATGCTTCTATCAGCAGAATGGACCAAAACATTAACAAAGCACTCAACACTATTGCAGAACTCATCCCTAAGGGAACCAACAATCAATCAAATAAATAATGAGAAGTTCACAAAGCACAATACCAATAATATAGCAAGAATATCTAGATGAAACTCAATCATCAAATTTCTTCAACTCAACACCCCAACAACTGACCACAAACTCAACAGAAACGAACTCAAACAACAACAATATCAACAACAACATTAAAAACAATACCAACAATAACAACAACAATAATATCAATCCATCCACTGAAGAAAACCTCAACAAATATCAACCAATCTGGAAACTTACAACTGTCAACATACATAAATTAGTAGATACACAAAAGAGAAATATATGGTTCAACTTATGTAACCAAAAGAAATGGGACATTATAGTAATGACAGAAACAAATGGCTCACATCAACACTTCAAACACTAAAAACATCCAAACTTTCAAATAATCTGGTTCCATAAAAAGGCACAAATCTTAAGCAACGGCATTAATATGATGATCAAAAAAGACATTGCACAGAGAATATACAAATACAAAACCTTCAATAGCAGACTAATAGCCACAGACTTTGCCTTTTCAAGAAAAAGAAAATTGAGAATAATAGAAGTCTACTTCCCAGCACAAGACTCATCTAAAGAACAAACATGTATAACACACACACTCAAACGATAGATCAATGAGGCAACAGTACAAGACTGGTACATCATAGTGATGGGTGACCTGAATAGTACACCCAATCCCAGTATAGACAAACTGAGTGACAAAAAACTGATCCGTACCTACAATCCTTCAGGAAAACAAATTGAAACCCTTATATATAATGGCTTCATGGATATATACTGTACTCACAACCCTTCAAAAAAAGAATACACTTGGAAAGATCAAGGTAGCCACAGTAGACTTGATCAAATATGGATAAATCCCAAAGAAACATGGCATACACACAAAGCCAACATCATAGATATACTTGACCCTCTAATCACTAGTGATTACAGACCAATGATCACAGAACTTGAGGTATGGGAGTTAGATACACCCAAAATCACATCTGTTCATAAACAAAACATCAGGTACAACTGGTCCCACATCAATGACAAACAATGGAAGAAATTTTTCCAAACAGTGGAATCAGCAATGAGCAATATATCCTCAGATCCCACATCAATTGACCAAAGATGGAATTTCTTCAGCTCCCAATTCTTGCATATAATGAAAAAACACATACCCAAAAAATATCAACATCAGAAAAAACGTCTCCAGAAAGCAGACAAAAGATCAGATGCCCCCTTACTTCATCTACAATTATTCTTGACAACTCCAAAGCAAGTCCACAACACAAATCAAGAAGACAATACTGAAGTGGAATGCGTTATACCAATGTACATTCAAAAACATTTTCCTGACATCACCATAGAATTACATCAAGCCAAAAAAGTATCAAAGAATCTCCACTATACAAAATGGATACAGATTATCCGATTATACATCAAAGATTACAAAACTGTAGGTAAATACATCACAAAATGCAAAAAAGCTAAAGCTATAGCTCAAAGAATAGCAAGCTAACAGGCTTTCCTAGAAAGTAACAAAAAAGCTATGATTAACAGCATTCTAGACAGAACAACATGACACATCTATCTTGATAAAATCATACAGCAAAAAGAGGATATACAAATTATTACAGAACCTAACAAAATTAAAGAAATAGTAGACAATATTTTTTCAACTGGACACCACCTATAAACATAGCATCACTAGCAAATCATCCATACTGGCAACAAGAATATGAAGTTAAATTGTACATCAAGAGTAGCTAATATGCAGATATTCTCATAGAGATTACAACTGAGGAACTAATAACAACAATTAACAACCGAAGTAACAAATCAGTACCAGGAAAAAATCAAATTTCATATAGTGTCTACAAACATCTCAAGAAAAACACCATAGAAGAACTAAGAGGAATCTTTAATGATATTCTGCAATAAGGCACAATCCCCAAAGAATGGAGCAAAGGAACCATATATCCAATACCCAAACCCAAAGACTGGGAAAACAACCTCAATATAACAAGACCAATCACTCTTTTGGATGCTAGAAGAAAAATCTTCACCAAGATTATAACAGAACACCTTGTCAAAGTCTTCAAAGATCACCCAATACTATTGGACCTAAACTAGGCAGCATTACCAGGAAACAGTACACAAGATCCTATACATATCCTAAGTAGTATCATAGAACATGTCAAAGAAACAAATCAAGAAGCCTGGATCCTCAGTTAGGATATGTCCAAAGCCTATGATTTAGTAAATACCACAATATTAAAAAAGACACTCTGGCAGATAAAAATTCCAGAACAAATAATACAAATCCTTGACAACATCTTTAAAGATAGACAAAATATAGTCCTAACATGCCATGGCCCCACCAATTCATATGCAGTCAGGGATGGCATAAATCAAGGTAATACCATATCTCCACTACTATGGCATATTTTCTATAACCTCCTTCTTACAAAAATCATTAACGAATATATAGAATGCTCACTTGCAGTCAAGACCTGTAAATACCTAGATCAAGGATGGTCTTCAAGATCTATAAATATTGCAGCTAGTGCATACATGGATGACACTACATGGATTGCAACCAACAAAGCTATACTCCAAAGAATAATAAACACCACTGAACAATTCTTCCATATTAATGACATCAAAGTAAATCCATAAAAATCCCAGCTTCTAATAATCAATGGCAAAGAAAACGACTATACACAAGGAGTATGGATAAATGACTAAAGAATTACAGGTTGTAGAAGAGGTATCTCAATCAGAATCCTTGGAGTATGGTATGACAACTCTGGGAGAAAAAACTACCAAAAAGCCTTAATCAAACAAAAAATACAAAAAACATGAGCACTTCTAGGAATGAAGAGAATCACTGACAAGCAGATGCAATATATAATCAATCATGTCCTTATGCCCAGCCTAGAATACCTGTGCAATGACATTGTTCTCACCAGAGATACCTGTAACAAAATGATAAGTAAGTTAGCAACTACTTTCAAACATAAACTAGGCCTCGCAAACATGGTCCCCAACAGCATGCTATACAACAAATTTGAGTACAATCTAATGTACTTATAAGATAGACAACTTCTACTCCATGCCATGAACTGGACTTCACGAATCAACCAAAATAATATTATAGGAGAAATTGTTAGGTAAAGACTACAATCACTACAAAACATGTTCTGGTCCACAAAAATAATAACAAGTCATTTACATGTCCCCTTGCTACCATAAGGAAGAAACCTCACTCATAATATCATATGTCTACTAAGCATACATGGATTCTCCTTTCAAAACATACTAAATGGAAGATACGTCACAATTACTAAAATAGATTTTCCTATTGAAGAAGTCACAAGTAAAAGTTTCTATAATCAACATAGAAAAAACTTAAAGAAGCATAACATTTTCTTTATCGGTCAAATGCTAAACAGTAGGAGGGAAAAAACATTGCATTGGTGCCAAGTAAACAGACTCAATCGTCAAACAATACAAAGGCATACTCCAGCTTGATACCACACACTCAAAAATAGAATACAAGAATGGATTATGAATAACCAGTTGCAACAACTCCTAATTAATTCATTTCTATAATACAATCAATCTACAAATCGAAACACAGCTTGTCCATATTGGATTAGCACAGAACAAAACAATCAGACAATTCTGGGAAGAAAACAGAAAAGATTAAATGACTTTTAACAGAATACAGACACTACAACAGAATCAACAACCAATCACCTCTAATTGAATGTATGGGCTACAATATCAACGATCACAATCAAAACAATTATCCATATACTTTCTCAGCTAGCCTCCAAAGCTCAATTAACATTCCTGTTCATTTTAGCAAAGTCACCACCAGCGATATGCCCAACATAGAGGGTAGCACATTTAGATGTAGAGTATCTCCAGATTCTATTCACACCACACTCAATGCACTATGCACCTCTAGCACAATCACCACCCATGATCAGATAGAAGTTAATATCTCAGCAACACAAAACCTAGACAATCTTTTCAGAAAACTCTTTAGTACAGAGGATCATATACTTGAGGAACTATTTAATCTAGCCTCCAAGATACAAGATCATATGATCTTTAACATATATACTGATGGATCTCTCAAAGAACTTAACTACAAATGGCTCATGAATATAGGTATAAAAATTATCACAAGTGAAGAAAAAGAGTTTACCTTCCAAGAACAAACAATACAACACCCATCATCTACCAGAACAGAGATCATGGCAATACTCATCGCTCTCAGCATCCTACCAAACTTCAGCCATGTCAATATATTCACAGACAGTAATGCCACTATAAATAGTATTAACAACATTGCATGGTTAACACCAAACAAAGCGTTGAAGAAACAAAAGAATTTCAATCTATTACAACAAATTCAAGATATACTAAAGAAAAAAAGCATCAAACTAAAGCTAATCAAGGTAAAGGTACACTTAGAAATCGAACACAATGAAGCAGCAGATAAACTTGCAAGTATAGACTAAATATATGGCATGGTCCCAAACAGTAGAATAATACACACAAACACAACAATGAATCCATTACTCACACTCATTCCCCAATGGGATCAAGAAGCTATAGATATTCCTATTAAACTAATGACCCAATACATTACAAACGCAATCCATCTAGCAAAATAGAGACTCTTAAATTGGACTAGAATCAACTTTGACGATCATATCATAAGAGAAATCCATTGGCCCATGATAGTAAACAATCTACAAATCACAAAAATAAGTAATCACTTCACTTGTTGGCAAGATCAACATCAAAGAAGATTTAGACTCCAACTATGGAATGAAGAATTTCCTACAAAAGCGAAATTATATCACAGACTCTCCAAACTGTACAAAGATGACAAATGTATCAACTGTGGTCAGAGAGAATCTAACATACATCCCTTCATCTGCCAGACACTCAGACACTCCACAGGCAACTTTATTATCAACACCATAATAAACACCATTACTAAATTTAGTGAACATGACAAAACTAAAGATGTTCTTAAACAGTACTCAAACAATACTGCACTATACTACAAGCAATATCTGGAAGTCGCTATCTGGGGAGGCATCCTAAAAGAAATGATCACAATCTTAGGCAAACTGATCCTTAACCAAAATGCAAAGAAAACATATATTCAGGAAATCACTGAAAAAATCACATGCTACCTACAACAAATATGGCAAAACAGATGTTAAGATTTTCAAACATAGAAAAAACAGAAAGGCATTACAAGAGCCATAGAAAAACTGCACAAATACAGTTCTATTCAATTAGATCTATAGATCAAGGAGAGAGAGAAACACATCAAAAATCAATTCACTAACCTAGTTAATCAATATATTCATAGAAGTATTCAATCAATTACAACCCCCTACCACTTATTAAAAATTTTATTTAGTACTAGTCCAACCTTGGCAGGTTGGTTCCCCTTATAGAGTGACAACAAGCCACGAGGTAGGTTAACCCCTTATTGAGTTTTATTTGATAAACAAAAGTAGCGAGAACATAGATATATGTAATTTTCTACTAAATTCAAATAAAGCAAGGCTGAGCCAACAATTTAAAAAAAAAAAATAGACTAAATTAATTTTTATTAATTTTTATGATATAAATATATATAAAGCAACTATACCCGATATAATATATCATCTTAATTTTAGTCTTTTTCATTATCAAATTGAATATATTCAAGAGTTATTAAAAGAGTTTCAAGGTCTTTCATTATTAGATGAAATAGATCAAAGACTTGCAAAAATTTCAAGATTTCTGGGATTAAAGATTTTTTCATATGATATTCAATCTATTGTAAGATTAATTACAGATGAATATAAAAATCTAATGAAAGTTATGATTTTTGTAATGGATAACATATATGATAAAAATATACAAAATGTAAATATCAAAGAATTATCAATAATTTATCAAGAATGGAATAAAATGTATATTATTAATAAATATGAGGAGTTTTCTAAAAGTGATTTAAAAAATTTTGAGATATGAAATATTTGTTTATATAACTATGTTATAAAATTTCTAAAATATATATTATAATAGAAATCTATAAATTTTTAATCATAAAGATTTATAAAAAATTTTAAAAGATTTTCAGCTTCACAATTAAAACTTTTAAAATTACATTTATGGATATATTACATAGTTCTATCTATTCAAAAATATGGAGTTATAAATGAATTTACTTTTAATATCTATGAAAGTCTTCATAAAGAATATATTAAATAACCATATTATTTAAGTAATAAAAAAAATATTGAAGATCAAATAATGTAAAAATAAGTTTATAATAAGATTAATAAAATTTTTTTTTTAACTGTAACTAGTATTAGATGTAAGCCTTTTATTAAGAATTATCTTAAACTTTTATTTAGGTCCCTTGGTATGACATCAATTATCTCATACAAGCTATATATTTCCATATACATGCAGATTAATAATAACCTATTATAGCTTGTTCTAGTTAAACCTATACATCACTTCAAAAATGAGGTAGACTTAATTAGAGGCTGGTAGTTAATAACAGTCATAGACAGTATTATTGATATAGTTAGTACATCTGTTTACAATAAGACTTTAATATATTTATACTAATTTATATATTAGATTGAATCCACAAGAGTTATTTAATTATTCAGATACCCTGATATTTTCACTTGAACCTTATAAGAGATTTCTTTCTTATTTGACACTATCTGCAGCATCACAGACACAATTCTGTTTGATGAGTCCTTTATTTAAGCAAGTATTGGATTAGGATATTTCAAGCTAGAATGGTTAGGTCCTGGAGTCTGCCAGTACAGTTTTTGGTTAGAGATTATTAGACGATTACCGCAGTCCTAAAAGTGGGGTCCTGGAATTTCTTTTCATGTCCAGTTCAGGGGAATGTGCAGGTGTAAATCATGTAATCAGACCAGAGGTCTTTCTTTATGTAATCCTCACGATAGATCTATTCCAACCACTTATAGGTAAGACTGTTGAGTATCTTTATGACCTAAATAGTAGTACTAAAGCTATGCAAATAGGGTTTGAGTATTTGAAGCAAGTTAAACATGTGACATTTGTTGTAACAAGTTCTAATATAGCTTGAGCATTAATAAAAGAAGCTTCTAAATTATCTTTCAAAACCTGTACCTATTATGGAAACATGGATAAAAAATAATGAAAAAATACTTTTTAGATATTAATACTACTTGGGGCAAACTTGATTGTGTAGCTTATACAAATATAGTAGAAGCAGGTATTTCTTTTAAGAAACTTAATCACTTTGATATAGTTATAGATATTATAAATATTAAAACTCCAGTTAATATAGAAGTATTTATCCAGATGTGTTCTGAATTTATAATTATGAAAAACATATACTTTTTCTTTATTATCAAAAAATTTCTAGTAAATTTTCTCATTCATCAGATTATAAAAATATTTATGCAAAACTTGTAATTGCCTGATCCAATAATTTGCCTATAGCAATTAAAAAACATCGTGAATGGGATATAGATAGCATCTCCTATAAACTTAATCAATCTCTTACTGTTATATTATTTATTGAGATTGAGTATCAAAAATGCCTCTTAGCAAGAAATTTTATCAAGATTTCATATAGCCTTATTGTTAGTACTAGAGCAAGTTTCAAATTAATAAAAATAAATGAGAGTTGAGAAGTTATAGGAATTTATAAAACAGTTTATAATGAAATTAGAACTGAAGTATCCATTATCAAGAATATAGATTTTGAAACAATTGCCACTTTTTGAAGTCTTACTCTTGAGGAAGTTAAATTCCTAAAACTCAATTTAGAATATTAAGTTACAGATATCATGACACTTAAGTATTTTTATATATGAAATCTTCATCAGGAAATTTTTTTAATAGAGAATTCTAAAGATCTCCACCTGTTAAAAATTTTCTAAAAATTTTCTAAAAATTCTTTGAATAACTTTCAAAATTTTCGAAAATTTGTAAAACAAAAATAATTTTATTAATTTTAATAATAAAAAACTTCAATATTTTTTATTTCAAAAAATTTCAGAAATATTCAAAATAATAATATGTATATTAAAATAAATAATTATTTAATAAATATTTATTATATTTATCAAATTTTGAAATTATATAAACTATATTATTTATTGCTCCTATATCTACTAAATTATTATATATATATTTGTTAATTTAAAATATGTGTATTTATATATAGAGAGAG